>CABHPR010139714.1:40364-60085 GCA_902168415.1 Peromyscus melanophrys
CTCTCTCTCTCTCTCTCTCTCTCTCTCTCTCTCTCTCTCTCTCTCTCCCTCTCTCTTTCTCTTTATATATATCTATATATATGTATATATAATATATAATAGATACACACATACACACACACACACACACACACACACACACACACACACACACACACACATATATGAATTTATTGGAATGACTTACAGGCTGCAGGCCAACAATGGCTAGTTGTGAATGAAAGGTCCAAAAATCTAGTTGCTGCTCAGTCCCACAAGGTTGAGTGTCTCAACTGGTCTTCTGTATATGCTGGAATCTGGAAAAAGTAGGCTCCAAAGCCAGTGAAGGAATGGATGTGCTGACTAGCCTAGAGCAAGCAGGCGAAGAACAAACCTTTCCTTCTTCCATTGTCCTTAAATAGGTTTCCAGCAGAAGGTGCAGCCCAGATTAAAGGTGTGCCTTCAAGCCTCAAGCTCTGGATTAAAGGCATGTGTTTTCCAGCCTCAAGACCCAGATCAAATGCATGTTGTCTTCTTGCCTCAAGATCTGGATCACAGGTGTGGATTATAGTTCATTCCAGATATCTTCATGAGGACAACCAAAAATAGTCATCACATATAGTGATTATTTTTTATTAGAATTTTTCAAGTGCACCACTGTTACACATCTTACTGATAGCAATAGTAGAAGAAAGAAGTAAAATTACTTAACATATCTTTTTATATATAGCACAGTAAATTGGGTGGGAAACAATGATAATCTTCTAGATTGTAAGGCTTTATAGTGTTTTTTTCTTATTTTATTTGAGATAGAGTCTCACCATGTAGTCCTATTTGGCCTGGAACACAAGACACAGTCCAGGATGGCCTCAAACCCATAGAGATATACCTGTCTCTGTTTCCAAGTGCTAGCATTAAAGGTTTGTGTCACCACACATGACTTTCAGTGTCTTTCTTTATCTATTATATGTATTCATTTTGTTCCAGCCACTTTCTGAGTTGATTGATGTTGGGGACCTGCTCCCACATTTTCCCCAGGGTACTCTTGAGAAGAGAGAAGTGAGAAATATTTAGATAGAAATACAGAGAGGAGAGAGACAGTTAGAAACACAAGATAGCCTTGGGAGGGCCTGGATCAAAATCCACCACTCCCTTCTCGCTCTTCTGTGCACTTACAGATTGGTGTTTTGGTGCCAGAAGCAAAATTCCCATAGGGCTTCCTCCTACACCTTACCTGGTCTGTGAAAGAAAATGGAAGCTCTTGAATAAGAGCTTTTTCAGAAATATTTTCTCCCCAATAGATCGTTGTCCCTGCTTGTCCCCTCCCCCAAGATGCGGAGTCCCTGATGCTGCTGCTACAGCTCAGGACCCACACTCTTTTCCTGAAGCCTGGCCCAACCAAGCATCCTGCAACAGCCAGGCCTCCTCTGTGCCTTTGAAAATGCACTGCCCCTAGATCCTTTTTTTAAAGTACTGGCTTGAAGAGGAGATAGGACTAGCAGAGAGGATTCATCATATTCCAAGAGATTTTTTTCCCTAGAGCAATTACAGGTGATTTTCCCATACTGATAGATGTTATTTCCAGGTGAGTTAAATTTTTCCTTTACAGAAACAGAGAAAATATAAGAAAGAAAAGGTCTGAATAGCTTTTAGTATTTTAGAGAGAGATTACTAAGATTTTCCTAAGACCTCTTTGTTCTTTGGCTTCATGGCCAAATGAAAACTAATTTTAATTGTATAATGTTTTAATATAGTGGCAGCTTCAGTGGAGTGAAAAGTTTTATTTCATCCATATCTACCTCAGGAAAATTCTTTCCTGTGCCACTCAGGACTCAGAATTCAAGCTGTTCACAGGCCAAAAGCTTCCATAGGAATCATTTCTGCTCATTTTTTCTCATCTTTGATAAATTTTTCTGATTCTTCCCCAGGATTTTGCATTCATAGCCCCGTAGTTGGAAAATCAAGGACATAGTTCCTCTGTCATGTTGCTTATCTTACCCTAATTTTTTTCTTAAACTATATTCCTAACCCAATATTTCTATATTATATCTTACTCTAAATTTTTCTTCAATTTTTATAGATAGAAATTAAGAGAGAGAGAAAAAGGAAAGAAACGTAGATAGAGAGCAATATATGCTGCAGCCTCATTGTCCAACTTCAACATTCCACCGCCTAACTTGACTCCTGAGAATAAAATACCCCCAACTTCATTATATTACAAAACCAGATATCTCCAACTGCTTCCCATGGGGCCCTCTCCCCACTTTCACCAAGTCCATGTTCATGGTACCATCTGTGGGAGATCCACTCCCACTTTTTCCCCAGGGTACTCTTGAGTAGGGAGAAGTGAGAAATATTTAGACAGAAATATAGAGGGGAGTATAGTGGTATTTTATTTGTACTGAAATGTGATTTTATTTGTATGTTAATAAAGTTGCCTAGGGGTCAGAGCTATTAGCAAGCCATAGCGAAAGCCAGGGCGTTCATGGTGCACACCTTTAATCCCAGCACTTGGTAGGCAGAACTAGGTAGACCTCTGTGTGTTCAAGGATACAGCCAGCATTGGAGACACACACCTTTAATCTCAATACCAACCATAGAAGACCTGGAGTGACCTACAGACAGGCAGTGACGAGACGGTCATGTGGTTGGGTTTACATCCAATGAGAAGGTAAAACAGGAAGTCTTTATAAAGACAAACAGACAGGAAGTAGCTCTCTTTTGGAGAGGTCTCTTGGCTGAAGAGGCTAGCTGCAGCAGGTGGGTAAGGCTCTTAGCTCTGACCTCTTGGGCTTTTATCTTTACATTGGCTCTGTGTTTCTTATTTAATAAGACGGTTGGTTACATGTACAGGGGAGAGAGACAGAAACACAAGATAGCATCAGGAAAGCCTGTATCAAAACCCACCAGCCCCTTCTGTCTCATCAAAAGAACTTTTTAAAGGAATGCCATGGAATGGATCAAAAGACCTCTCCCTAGCACAGCCAAGGGAAGACCCTGGCAAATACGTGGTAACCATGCACACGGTCAAGCAATCCTCTAATGCAGCTCTGCTGGGTAAAGCAAGCTCAGATATCACTAGGAAACTTTGTGGGCCTCCACAGATTTACAATTTACAATTTTATTTATTTCTAAGTGGCCTGAGCCCTCAGTGTTTTTTGTTCATAAAGCTGCATTAGTGTGTCATTGTCAATTACCTGCAGATAATACAGTATGAAAAGTGATCCCAGTGAATAATTTGAGTTTCATAAGTAATATTTTCTGCCTTTCTTATGCACAAGCAAATTTATTTTCCTCTTAATAATTCACATTAATGATTTCAATCGACACTGTACCCTCCCTCTCTTCTCTATTGTTTTCCTTATTTATATAATTATAATAAAATAAAATTGCATGTGTTAATTACTTATAATTCAAGAGGAATTTTATATTCCACAATGGAAGTACATATTTTAGGATTCTCAGTTGAATGCTTAGATGTGTGAAGATCTGAAGTAAGATAGTCTCTAGGTCTAACCACAAAAGTTACCATCTTCATTATCTCATGTTTATTACTTATCTCATCAATATGTCTAGGGACTACCAACACCTTTTATTATGCACGTATTTAGTGCATAAAAATCTGTTGTATGTGTTATCCTGTATGATGATGAAGTCTTCAGTCTGTTTGAGTCTCTGATCATCTAATTAAATTCTCTACCATTACCTTAGTATCTGTTGTAAAATGATACTCTGATGTACTTCAGGCCATCTTTTTTCTTACTTTTCTTTTTCTATTTATTTATTTATTTATTTGTCTATCTGTCTATTCATTTATTTATTTACTTATTTATTTATCTTGAGACGTGGTCATTCTACATAGCCTGGCTGACCAGAAACTCACTATGTAGACCAGGTTGGCCTTGAACTCTGAGATCCACCTGCCTCTGCTTATTGAAAGTTGAAATTAAACATGTGCACTACCTTGCCCAGCTCTGGGCCATCTTTTTGAAAGAAAGATGAAATATTAAATGCTTGTCCATTGAGAAGATTTTATCTTTTGTTAGTGTCCATCAAGGCTATATCTATCAAATATAACATGATCAATGAACATCTGTTGTAGTTTCAGTAAATGATATAAAATCATCTATAATTAACCCTCAAATAAGCCACTGAATTTGCTGAGTATAGGAAATTCCCCCAAAATGACACACGGTGATGTATTCCTATAATCCTACTACTGGAATATCAGAAGCAAGAGGATTGTAAATTTTTCAGTCTAGAGTAAATAGTGAGACCTTTTCTCAAAATGTTGACAGAATAAACTACCCATTAAACTATACGAACAGATGAAGGAATGCTGGTGGCCATGTCAGAGGAGCAGCAGGTGACAATTGATGTTCAAGGTGTCATGCCACCAGGAGGAAACTCTCTGATGGGTCAATCTCAGCTAGGCAAGGCCACAAGACCACAGACCCTGGAAGGTCTTTTGTTTCTGCTGTCCATTTACATGTTTACTGTTGCTATCTTCCTCTGGTATTTGGCATGGTGTGAATGAGTGTCGGGAAATCTCAATTGCCTGTGATGTAGTGTGTTTATCCCATGGATACATCTTGTTCTACTGGATATTTTTATCTGTGGATTGTTATGAAAATGATTTCTTCCAAAGCTGTACTAACTGATAATAATAATGATAGTTTATACAGAGTTTTGATGAATAATTATAAATACAAGGAAATGTTACACAGCTAGAGCCTATGAGTTCAACCTAAGAAGCTGCATTAGATCATAGTTCAGGTTAATGATTAAGGAAAATAATTGAGTTCCCATGAGCCAGGCTGGCTCAAATTCTCTTAATGTTTAAAGGTGCAGTCACAGGTTTCTGTGTGCACCATTAGCTGAAACAAAGACTTAAAGTTACTTCAGGTTAGATCAGATACTTTAATAATAGTTTTTAAGATGAATAAACTCAGAAAGCGATCTAAAATTTACAAGGACATGTAGCTGAGTTATAGATTCATTAGATTAGAGTAAAAAATACAAAGCAACCCAATAGTTGCTAGCTGATATACTTTCCTTGCTAGGTTTAGTTGGTGATCAAAGGTGATGATTAATTCCTTGTGCACATTTTTTACCTCAATCTCCTCATATAAGAAACTGTTTATGAGTGTGTATGCATCCCAAAGATTTAAAGTAGAGCTACTGATTCTTTTTCATATACAGAAGTTTAGGTTTGTGATTCCTTTAAGATTCCTCATAAGATTACTTTTCAAGATAAGTAATATAGTAATTGGCCCTTTCTTTGTAACTACAAAAATGCAACCTGCCTTTAAAAGACCTGACTTGCACATACAGTTAATGTATAACAAATTCCTTGAGTATAAATGTACATGGGTTCTTGGGATAATTTGTTTTTCACCTATAATACATAAAATGTTTAATCATGTAAGGGAGATGAAAAATATATTTTACATGTATTCATTATAAGCATTCACTTGAAACATAGAATGTAACCATATTGTAATTCCTATATTGCCTAAAAAACTTTGTTGGGGTGTGGTGATATATATGCTGTAGATAAAAAGTATACGAGAAAGAAGACAGAAAGAACACAGAAGAACAGAGAAGATGAATAAGGAAACCATCAAGAGGACATGTGTCTTTTTCTCTAACTCCCTCAGGTAAAAAAAGTCTAGTTTGAGCCCACTCTGAAGATTTCCCTTTGAGCCCTGTGCTGCTTGGACTCTGGTCCTCCAGGCAGTGATAAAGGAGGGCTAGCAATACAACAGAAATGAGCATGCCCAGTTCTTTAAATCATCTTGCCCATAATTCTCGATATTTTAGCTCTCCAAAATGCATCTGATCACATAGCTAATTTTGCTAGGACTGAAATAAACAGTTTATTCTGAGCAGATAAATTTAAATGATGATCTGCTAGTCTATTGACAGTCACATAGCCATGAAGGTTCCATAGAGGAAGATGCCACTTTCTTATGATTATGTTGTGTATATCCATATCATGAATCACAACAAATGCATGACATTTCTAGAAAATTTTATATTTTGATTATAAAGCCTTGTTATATGCTCAATATACCTAACATTTATTTAAGGTAACATTGAGTCTTATTAGACACATTGCCCAAATGAAAAGTTTACTATTTATGTATCTTGAATTACTTGTTAAGCATTTTCTGGAATTAACTAACTTCCTTTTGCATATATTGAAATACTGTTGAAATCAAAATCAAAGGCATTTTCTTAATTATGGCATTTGCTTCTTAGTATTAGCAGTTAGACTGTGCTTCCTGCTTTGTAATGAACACTTCAGCTTATTTCTGAAAACTGCATATTTAAAAATATTTAAGGTGCATTTTTACTAAATTTCTCTCTGTGTGTGTCTCTCACTATGGCTACCATCAGAATACAAGGTTTCTAGTACCCCTGGATTTTATTAATATGATCATATAACTGTTCTGATTCAGGTTTGGTTTAGAATCCATGGGTATGAGCAAGATGAATATTCTGTTCAGATAAATGATAGCAAACAGCATATATTTATTTCCCCAGCTCATTGCCAATGTTGTCTATGTGTTTTCAGGTAGATAGTTGTGACTATGTGAAGAATGACACAGACTGATCTTGCAAGACAATTTGATGTGGAGCAATCACTTACTGAGTGCATTTATGATAACCTACTGTTATTCTCTGAGAAATATCTATTTATTTTGTGATGTGGTCTGAGTTCTTAAATTGAAATAAGACAGCTGTCTCCATTCCTATTTTTCAATTCTTCAAACTAGTCTTTGTAGTTTTCCAAAGATACTGGATTCCTTTCTGTTTATTGTTGAAGTGCAAGGAAATGATTTCTGACATACACACTTGTTTCCATGTAATAAAATTGCCAATAGTCTTCAAGTCAGAAAGCCCCAGCAGGAATTGCCATTTTCTCGAAACATTTATAAACTGTACAATCAGATAGAAATGAAAGTAGATTACCATGGTTCTACTATCAGGTGCATTGGAAAATAACTCAAAATAAAATTGGACCTTTTCAAGCTTCTGTTTTGACTTGGAAAGTGAATGATGTTCTCAATCCAAACAACATAGTATTACCTCAAAGTTAGTTCAAAGAAGGACTTTGAATGTCTTGGAATTTTCATTTCACAACTTTATATTTGTCCCAGTAAAGGCCATAGGTCCTACATTAGAAGACTAGAAAAAACTGACAAAATGTACTTCATGCCATCATAGGGATCTCCATCAAGACTTCAGTTCATCAGAAGCAGACCTAATGACAACTAAAATATCACATTTTCAAAACAGCAATGAGAGAATAGTGGTATATATATGACTTGATAGCATAAGGGGACAATTTGGAGAAGGGAAGGAGGGCAGGAGGATGAAGGAGGGCAGTGGAGAATGAATAAGAATAAAGTATAATGACATATGTATGAAAATTCCACAAGGAAATCCAACATGTTGTATACTAACAACAAATTAACTTTACAGGGAACTAATGTTAATGTGATTTATTAAGGACATATCATCAGGAAAAGGTCCTAAAGAAATGGAGGTATTTTGAAAGGGAAGATAAATAACTGAACAAATATGCACATTTAGGGTAATGTCAGTCTTTAGATTGTAAATTGCATCTCAAAATTGTCACTAGAGATGATAGAACAAGAGTTTTATATTTTCCCTACTAGACATTATTAGCATACTTCCAATCCTCTGCTTACATGATCAAGACAGTTCCACTAGCACAAAGTTAGTTCTCAAGAGAAAAATGAGAAGAAAAGTGTGTCACCCAGTCATGGCTGTGCACACTTATCATGCCTGTGTTTGATACTCTGAGGCAGGAGCAGTTCCCCTAGTCCAAGTACAGAGCCTACATGGGGTACAAGGTGGTTTCCCTGGCTGACTTAGGCTATAGAAAGGGGAGTGGAGGAGAAACATGAAAGGTGCAAGGAATTTCTGCAAAAAGCGAAAGGTGGGATCTTAGGGACTATGAGCAGCTACATGAAAAGTCTATGAAATGTACTCATTTACCTCTTAATTCAAGGATCATCAGAATACTGAGAGAAGTTGCAGTGACTGCAATTCAGAGTGTACTGATACTGACTGTAGTTGAGATTCTAAATTTAGACAAATAAAACTAGACTTTAATGATCAATATATTGGTCAGAGTTCTCTAAAGGAACAGAACTGATATCATTACTGTGTATTAAAAGGAGATTTATTAGATTGGATTATAGGATGCAGTCCAGATAGTTCAACAATAGCTCTGTTTCACATTGGAGAGGATGAATGAAAGATGGTGGAAATGAGGAATCTCCCCCTCCCCCTAATCAAAACATTTGACCCTTCTGATAAGGAAGTCCACTCCAAGCTAAACCTTACATTCTCAAATAGCTACAGGTGTCCAACCAACCACTCACTCTCAGAAAAAACACAAAAATCCTTTGCCCCAATCAAAATTCTTGTCTTCTATAAAACCCTGGCTTCCCCATCCCCACAAGACAAGACCTTCATTTCCTTAGGAAGGTTGCTTGCCCCTCATAATGATAAAAATGCTATTTGTTTCATTGAGGTCAGTTTCTGTCTTCTTCATTTTCATGTAGCTTCAATCTCTATCTAAAATTGATAATCTGTCTCAGCCCATGAGACTGGATGTCTCAGCAGTCCCAATCTGGTGCTATATGCGTGGAAGATTCATGGATAACTGATATTCTTTGGTGTATGTTGGAATCCTGAAGAAGTAGGTTTTAATACCACTAAAGTAATGCCTCAGCAACAGGACAGATGAACTCATCACTGATGATGAGGGCAAACAGACAAAATACAAAAGCTTCCTTCTTCCATGTCCTTTTATGTGAGCTGCCAACAGAGGGTGTGGCCCAGATTTAAGGTGAGTCTTCTTGCTTGAAATAATCTGATTGAGAAAATCCTCACAGGAGTGGTCATAGTTGGGATTTAGTTTTTCCAGATGCAGTCCAATTGACAACCAACATTAATCATCACATGATTTATGCATCTAATTCACTCTTTGTGATCCTATTATTAAATACTGCTAAAGACAATTTTAGACCAACTATAATAACTTGTTCTTGTTTTTATAAATATGCTACTTTGGTCATGGTTTGGGCTCATAATTACAGAATTCCCAAGAAATTTGTCATTTTATGAATATCAAGTCATTTTCAACTTTAAAAATTCTGCACCAGTAATTCAAAACTAGATAAAACATTTACCAAAACACCTTTTAAAGGTTAGTGTGTCTGTCATTAATTAATTCTAAATCAATATTAAGTTTTGGGCCTCTTGAGTGATGGCTTCAAACATAATAAAAATACTAAAACATTCTGATAGCATTAAGTATTCAAATTCATGACTATTATCATCTTAACATCTCATATTTATTTATTATAATGATGATGATATTGAGGTTTCCATGTAGTGCCTATGTCCTACCTGCCAGAGGATTATGAACATGTTTTTTACCCAGAGCCTATTCCAATCGTATTACTTCATAAGGCAATCACAGATTTATTCAGATAGCCATTTTTCCACAACCATAATACTCAGCAAAATAGAGTTTTGTTTACAATTGTTTACAATTTGTTTACAAATTATTAGATGACCTAATATAACCATTAAGACATAGCGGAAATTCAGATTTTCAAGCTTACAAAAATCTTTGTCTTTCCCTCTCTGCTGGATAGTTTTGTGTTAACTTAACACAATATGACATAAAACTGAGAGGAGGGAACTTCAGTTAAGAAAATACTTCCAAGTTTAATACCTTTATGGGACTCCTGAATATGTAAATGACTGGGTCTCTGATTTTTCTGCCTTCTCTTGAGGATCTTTTCCTTCTGCCAGTTTGCCTTATCCAACTTCAATGTGATGGTTTTTGTTTTATCTTATTATATTTTATTTTGTTATTTAAAAAGAATAGGAGGAAAAGATTTTTAAAAAATAAGAAAATGCTGGGCGGTGGTGGCGCACGCCTTTAATCCCAGCACTAGGGAGGCAGAGGCAAGCACTCGGGAGGCAGAGGCAGGCGGATCTCTGTGAGTTCGAGGCCAGCCTGGTCTACAGCGTGAGTTCCAGGAAAGGCGCAAAGCTACACAGAGAAACCTTGTCTTGAAAAACAAAAACAAAAAAAAAAACAAAAAAAAATAAGAAAATACCTCCAAAAGATTGGGTTGCAGGCAGCCTTGTAGTGAAATTTTTTAATTGATGATAGACGTGGAAGGGCCCATCCCACTGTGGGTAGTGTTATCCCTGGGCATGTGGTCTTGGGCTATAAGAAAGCAGGCTATGCAAGACCTGTAAAGCAAGCCAGTAAGCAGCACCCCTCCATGGCCTCTGCATCAGCTCCTGCCTCCAGGATCCTGCCTTGTTTGAGTTCCTGTCCTGACTTCCTTCAATGCAATTATATGGAAGTATAAGCCAAATAAACATCTTCTTCCCAAAGTAGCTTTTGTCATAGTGTTTCAACATAGTAATGGTAACCATAACTAAGACACTCTCCTAGAACAGCAAGAAAGTATCTCTTCTTTCACTGGATATTATACTGTCTAGATTATTATAACTACCTATCTCAAAATGTCACCATCTTTGTAGGATGCATGTAAAAAAAATTTTTAAGGAGCTCAGTTTCTGAGGACATCACTAAACTATTTAAACTCATAACTCAAAACTCTCCTTTATTTTTCTGCTTTGTGATGTTTAAAAACATACATGCATTTATATTCTAATCCAATGTGAGGCAGAGGTTGTCTCACTGTGTATGAAAGTATTTACCTGATAGACTACTGGATCCCATAAGTAGAGATGGATCTTTGTTCACAAGACATACCTCACAAAGTCAGTGGAGATGCTTTTCAATATTCTTCAATTATTCAGTCAGGGGAAAGGAAAGTATCCTGAAAGCTGTTATATAACCAGTTTAACTCTGCTTATTTCTATTTTGTAACTACTTTCAGGTGTTATTTCTGATGCTATCTTTTGAAATATATTATGTCATTCTTCTCCTTCCTTTAGAACTTCTGAATTGATGATTTATAATTGTCATGTTTAGTTAGTTCAGTACGGAATAAGCAGATAGAGAGTAGATAATAAATACTCACTACAATTATGCATACTCTAATCTTGTGCTTAATTTATATTAACATGTGTCAAATACAATTTTCAAACAAAAACTTCAAAAGTTTATATTACTAATTATATATATATATATATATATATATATATATATATATATATATATATTCAAAAGTTAAGCCTCTGTTGTATATGTAACCTAGAATGTTTAGGAGAAATGGTTATTGAGCATCTCAAGACAATGGGAAATCCTTTTCTTGGTTCTATTCCCATTAAATGTGAGTAAGAGCCTCTTTGAATCTCTTGGCTCAATATTTGACATGATAGGTTTTTATTAGGTAATACTAGTAATGAGTAAGTAGATAATTAGAAGTTGAATTTAAAGAAAAATAATTGTGTTTTAAAATTAATGTGGTGTTATTTGTTAAGTCAGCAACTTTAGTTAATTAGTAAACATCAAACAGTGTAATCAAGATTGTGTTATAGGAGCTGGAGAGATTGCTTAGTAGTTAAGAGCATGTACTGCCTTTGTAGAGGACACAAGTTTGGCTTCAGCACCCACATAAGGTGGTTCATAATTGCCTGTAAGTACATCTCTACAGAATCCACCACCCTATTCTCCTCAGGCCTCATTGGGCACCTGAAATCACATGCATATACTCATATACAAAGTACACACATGCACGTAGACACACATATACACATCATTGAAAATAAAATAAATATTTTTAAAGGCTATCTTATAATTTTCCATGGAAAGCCATAGAGATATGTCAAATCAAAGAAAACATGTGAACAAGATATTGGATATGGGACTGGAGATATTGCTCAATGGTTAAGAACACAGGCTGCTCTTCCAGACTACCTTTGTTTAGTTCCCAGAACCCACATGGTAGCTCACGAATACATATAACACAACTTCCAGAGGATTGGATACATCCTTCTGTTGTCTCCTGGTGCCAGGCATGTTTGTGATATACAGACATACATGCAAGCAAAAAGCACCCATAACATAAAATAATAAAAAGCAAAGATATTGGACATGCATATTACTTTCTTTTTTATTATTGGTTTTGTTTTTCTGGGACAAAGGTTTCATAATGTTGTCTTGGCTGTCCTGGAACTCACTTTGTAGACCAGGCTGGCCTTGAATTCATAGAGATCTGTCTGCCTCTGCCTCCTGAGTGATGGGACCAAAGGTGTGCACCACCACATCTAGTGCATATTTCTTTGATAAACTACTTGATACCATTACCATTAAATGAAGCACTCATTTCCTATTCATGGAAGAATAGAAAAAACAGTAACTATACAACTGTTTAAAATAAAATTATATTACATTGCTTCAAATAGTTATGAATTTTTTATCAACAGAAAGTTTGTAAATTAGAATTATCCTAATATATCAGATATTGGTAGCATATATACAACTTTATGAATCTAAGATATTTGCAATTTTGAAGACACAATTTCTTTTTTTTTCATGGAATAAAAACTGTATTTACACGAACATGTCATTATACAAGGGTTTTAAAAGAAAAAGGTAGTGTTAAGAGCTGGTAGTCAGGAGGGACCACAGTGCTGGCCGGCAGCCAAGCCCAAGAGGTTCGCCTTCAGGAAAGACTCCACCTGCTTTCCAGAAATGCCTTCCACCTGTTCCAAGTCCTCCACCTTGCTGAAAGGGCCATGGAGCTCCCTCCAGTCCATGATGAGTTGTGTCTTCTTCTGGCCAATGAGCTGCAGGCTGCGCAGATCTCGGGCTGAGCCTTCATTCCAATAATTCTTTGGGTCCATGTGCCAGTAACTCTGGGCTAATCTGTAGCTCCCAGCAGTCTTCAGCCTTTTCCACAGGCTTGGACACATGTGATGGCTCCAGCTTTCTTTTGTGGCCTTTCTTCAGAATATGGATCTTTGACTCTGCCTGCTTCTGAATTAGCTGCAGAGGCATCACCAGAGCCCTTTTCAGGGGCTTTGAGGTTGTGCCTGGACAAGAAGGGAGGGGCTGGGGAGTTGCCAGGATGTTCTCTTTCTCCTTTGGATCCAGCGCCTCCTGGGCCAGCACCTTGGCCTCCAGGTTTTTGTTTTTGTTTTTGTTTTTGTTTTTGTTTTTTTTTTTTTTTTTTGCTTCATCTTAAGCCTCTCAATCTCCAAGTCCTTTTCCTCCACTGTCTTAATGAGTACCATTTGCTCTCACTTTGGGGTATTCAGTAGAGGTGTCCCTTGGCTCCCCTGGGAGCCCAGCAAATGATCCAAGCTCAAGAGGTTCTCCAACATGGCTGGGTCCATATTGCTTAGTTTCTGTAAGAGGCTTAGTTTCTGGGAGGCAGAAACTGGAGCTGCTATAGACTCAGGGCTCTCAGTTGATTCTTCTTCAGGGCCTTTGACTTTCTTTGCCTCCGGCGGGCCTAACAGTTCTTTCTGAGACAGATTAACAGGTGCCAAGGCATGAGGCTGTAGACTCTCATTGGTGAAAGGCTGGTTAATCACCTCCTTGGACCTAGCAGTGAAGTTCAACGCTGAGACTGTATCCTGGTAAAAATGTCTTTCAGGAGCAATGTTGGCAATACTGATGCTGTGAGCTGAGCGAGAGTCCTGCAATAAGCGAGTGAGCTTGCTGTCCCTGTATGGCATACAAGGGAGGCCCTGGTTTAATGAGTCCACCACTTTGCCCAGTACAAAGAGGGAGGTGTTGATGGCTCCACTCTCTTTGAGCCGAATGCCCTGGTTGCCTGTGCGACGGTTGTCCTTGGAACCAGCCAAATCAATAAGGTAGAGTTTTCCTTCCCTCTGGCAAAATGGAGCCAAACGTTCCCGCTGACCCACCTTGACCAGGAGTACTGCATGACTACACAAAGAGTGCTGGTTAAGCCGGGTGGCTCCTACAACACGATTTTTACTGGCTGAGAGGAAGTGCTGCTCAAAGTCAGAGAGTAGGTTCAGTACAGCCCATCCTAAGCCACTTGCTGGAAGGGCAGAATGCCAGTGTGCTTGCCTATGGGCCTACTGGGGCAGGGAAGACACACACAATGCTGGGAAGCCAGAACAACCTGGAGTGATTCCCAGAGCTCTCATGGACCTCCTGCAGCTTACAAGAGAAGAAGGTGCAGAGTGCCGGCCGTGGGGCCTTTCTGTCACTGTGTCCTATTCAGAGAGCTACCAGGAAAAGGTGTTAGACCTCTTGGATCCCGCTTTAGGAGACCTAGCAATCTGAGAAGACTGTCGAGGAAACATCCTGATTCCTAGCCTCACAGAATATCTTTTGTAAGCAGAAGTTTTGTGTAAATAAAAACAAAAAAGTGATGTGACTATATATCAATAATGGCACATATGTAGAGTTGATAAATGGTTATCCAAACAAAAATAAAGTCTTATATACAACCACAATAATTGTAATATTAGTAGAAAAATTAAATTTATATGAATAGTTTTCAAATTTTTATGTAACTATATTCATATTGTGAATGAAAATTATTTTTATTTTATTCTATTATATATAGCTATTACATTAATTTTTTCCTTTTTAAAAACTTTTCTTCATTTTTTTTATTCCGTACAATAAAATGCTATTCTACCAAAGAGAAACAATAGACTCAATATAATTTTTTGATACCTGTTCTAGTTACTTGTTTTGTTGCTGCCCAAAATACCTGATCCAAAGTTAATAAATTGTACACTTAACACATAGATTTTAAGGAAGGATGATTTAATTTTGGCTCACAGCTTTAGGGCACAGTCCATGATGGTTAGGAAGTCATGAAGATCAGAGCATGAGGTAGCTGGTCACAATGCATCCAAAGTCAGGCATAAAAGAGCAATGAATGCTGAGGGTTCAGCTGCTTTCTCCTTTTTATTCAGTGTAGGGCTTCAGCCCATGGAAAGGCACAAAATATATTTGTGATAGATCTCCCTACTTCAGTTAGTCCAATCTGGAAACACCCTTACAGGTATACTCAAAGCTACGCCTCCTAGGTGATTCTAAACCTTGCCAAGTTGACAATCAGTATTAACCATCATACTGTCCAAGTCCAAAATAGGAATATTCTAGTCACTGTGACAGAACCAGCATAGTCTATAAACCAACACTATTGTCACAAGTGTGAGAACTACCTTCTCATCCATTAATTTAATCAATACACAAGTCTTGACATTTCCATGCAACTATAGGTACCACTTTCTATGCTATTCTCTTCTTCCAGAGGACATTATTTCTTAAGCCATAATATTAGTTTTTACCATTTATGGATATCTGTAAATATGCCAACACATCATGACTTTGTTTATGCTTCAATCTTCTGGCCTAAACTCTTCTCAAAGTAATTTTGTAAACTAATCTGATCCATTTCACTGAAATTATCAGACTGATTGCTGTGACCGGTTCTGACCTCAGTAAGAGGCTATAGAAGTTTTCAGCGTTGGATTCAATTACTTAGGAGCTCTGATTTCAGCCACCTAAGGAAAGCAGATCCCAGGGAATGGCTTATGATTACCCCTTTCCTTTCTCATAGCTAATTGCTCTTCATCAATTTTATTCTCTATTTTCCCTGCTGTTTTTAAATTGTAGAGATCATGCACCATTAAGCCAGGAAATTTTAAATTATTCTTAGAATTTTCCCTGAAAATGTATAGGAAGTTTTAAATACTTGAAGGCTGTAATCTTTCAAAAGAGTCAAACTATCGTGAAAATAAACAGTTGTCAAAAACCCTGTCTAGGCAGACCAATTTAGCAAGTTTTTCAGTTCTATCAATGTAAGCATCATGTGTGTTTTATGGATGTTTATTCTTTCTCTGTTTATAAAAAATGTCAGCCACAAAGGTGCCAATAATTTTGTAATGAATTGAGGCATAAACAAATCTGAGTATATACACCTGCATAACACTTGGTTGTTGTGTCAGTCTGATCTGTTAGACTTAGTATGAAATTATCTCCAGTTTTTCATTATTTCCTAGGCATAATAGAAGCTGTTTTTTCTGGTCTCTTACTGTGTTTAAAGGACTCTTAAGTTAATTTGACTTCTGTCATATCAAAGGAGCAACAAATGCCCCTACCGAAATCCAAAGAATGGACTTGGAAATGTGGAGTACATCAAAATGAGACTTACTGATGGTGCAGAGTCAGTGAGCTCCTATGAGTCCAAGTTTGTTGTTTCTGTGGGTTCCCTTGTGATGACCTTGAATTCCCTGTCTCATACAATCATTCCTTTCTCTCTTCAACAGGATTCCCAGAGCTTGGCCCAGTGCTTGGCTGTGGATGGCTGCATCTGCTTCAATCAGTTACTGGATGAAGGCTCTCTGATGACATTCAGGGTAATCACCAATCTTTTTACAGGAGATGGGCAGTTCAGGCATCCTCTGCACTATTGCTAAGGAGTCTTACCTGGGGTCATCCTTGTGGATTCCTGGGAGTTTCCCTGATATCAGGTTTTCCCCTAACCCAGTATTGTCACCCCTATCAAGACATCTTTTTCCTTACTCTTCTCCTCCATCTAGCTCCCAACCCTCCCAACTTGATACCTCATGTTCCCATCCCCAAACCTTGGCCCTAGTTTACCCAGGAGAGCTCTTCTATTTCCGCTTCACACCAGTAGCACAGACACTGAAATCGAAATTAATAAATGGGACCTCATGAAACTAACAAGACAAAATGGTAGCATAGGGAAAGATCTTTACAAACCCCCTATCTGATAGAGGGCTGATCTCCAAAATATATAAAGAACTCAAGAAACTAGGCAGCAAAATACCAAACAATCCAATTAAAAAATGGGCTACAAATCTAAACAGAGAATTCTCAACAGAAAAATCCAAAATGGCTGAAAGACATTTAAAGAATTGTTCAACATCCTTAGTCATCAGGGAAATGCAAATCAAAATGACTCTGAGATACCATCTTACATGTGTCAGAATGGCTAAGATAAAAACACTGCTGACAGCTTATGTTGGAGAGGATGCGGAGCAAGGAGAACACTCCTCCACTGTTGGTGGGAGTGCAAACTTGTACAGCTATTTTGGAAATCAGTATGGTGACGTCTCAGAAAATTGAGAATCAATCTACCTCAAAACCCAATGATACCACTCTTGGGCATATACTCAAGGGATGCTCAGTCATACCACAAGGAAACTTGCTCAGTTATGTTCATAGTAGCATTATTCATAACAGCCATAACCTGGAAACAACCTAGATGCCCCTCAACTGAAGAATGGATAAAGAAAAGGTGGTACATATGCACAATAGAGTGTTACTCAGCTGTAAAAAAAAAAAAAAAAAACACAAAAAAACACAAAAAAACACAAAACAATGACATCATGAAATTTACAGGCAGTGCATAGAACTAAAAACTGTCATCCTGAGTGAGGTAACCTAGACTCAGAAGGACAAACATGGTATGTACTCATTCATAAGTGGATGCTAGATGTAAAACAAAAGATAATAAAAAACTGGTTGTTAATAAAACTTAATGACTATATGGCACCTCTCAGTGGCTGAATATTGATTCTGAGCTTATTCTTAGCTCTATCTCCTCTCTCTCTCTCTTTTTTTCTATACTTTGTCCCCTGTCTATAGGAGTTGATTGATAAATATTGAATTTGATTAAAAGCAACATAAAAGAGTTTAAGACATGCTACTTTTAAGAATTTTTTCCATTTTTTTTTTTTGGTTTTTTCGAGACAGGGTTTCTCTGTGTAGCTTTGCGCCTTTCCTGGAGCTCACTTGGTAGCCCAGGCTGGCCTCGAACTCACAGAGATCCGCCTGCCTCTGCCTCCCGAGTGCTGGGATTAAAGGCGTGCGCCACCAACGCCCGGCCCGAATTTTTTCCATTTTAAGTATACTAACATGGATAGATAATTTGCTCTCAAGGGATAATAACTTCATTTCAGAGGATCCAACACCCTCTTCTGGCCCCTGTGGGCACCCTTACACATGCAATATATACTCATACAGAAACACACACACATACACACAGAGAAATAAAAATAAAGTCTTAAGAAAAATAAATTCCCAGATAATTGTGAAGTTTCAGGACTATCAAACAAATTAAGATAGATAAAAATGTCACTCATATGTCTAGGAATGTACTGAAAAGTAAAAATCTGTGGTATTTTCTTTGTTCAGGTTTCTATTGCTGTGAAGAGAAACCATAACCAAGACAACTCTTATAAAAGAAAACATTTAATTTGAGTAGGAGGAGCTAACAATTTCAGAGGTTTTGTCCATTATGTCCATGGCAGGACATGGCAGCAAGCAGGCAGACATGGTGCTGGAGAAGGAACTAAGAGTTCTACATCTTGATCCATAGGAAACAAGAAGCAACTGTCTGCCACACTAATCATAGCTCAAGCATAGGAGATCTCAAAGGCTACCTCCACAGTGACACAATTCCTCCAACAGGACCACACCTACCCCAACAAAGCCTCATGTCCTAATAGTTCCACTCCCTTTGGAGGCTATTTTCAAACCACTGCAACACATTTTGATAGGGACAATAAAATCTCAGCTTTTACTGTAAACAATCATTGTCAAACTTCTTAATGCTGCAATCCTTTAATACAGTTCTTCATGTTGTGGTGACCCCCAACCATAAATTTATTTTATTGCTAATACATAATTGTAATTTTGTCACTGTTATGAATCATAATGTAAATATCTGATATGCAGGTAATCTGATATATGACCCCCAAAGGGGTCACAATACACAGATTGAGAATTGCTGCTCTAAAATGATGTGAACTTATATTAAATGTCATTTTTTAAAAAACCTGATGACTTTAAAGGTGTTAGTAGCAATTCTTAGTTTTTGCTATGAGAAAATACTTATAAAAATACATACATATATATATACATACAGTTATATACTTTTCTTTGGTGGATGGGGCTTATAGCTTCAGAAGGAGAGCCTATAACGGTGAGGGAGTCATGGCAGTGTCATGCTAAGATTGTGGAGACCCCTAAAAGACCACCCTGGAGACCAAATCCCATATGTAAAAGCAAAATGCCTTTATTCAAGCAAGCCAGAGCTTGGACCCTTCATGTGTTGTATGCAGTCTTATGATGGGAGAGTGCTGAGCCCGGGAAGGGTGGGGTTTTTATCATAGTAGAAGTTGGGGGTGAGGGGATTACCAGGGTTCAAGACCCTGATTGCCTAGGGATTTCTTCGGAAAAGAGAAATGGGTGTGTGCTTTCTCTAAAGGACACCTGGTGATATTTTATAATGGTTGGAACAGAACATTTGAAATGTTGGGTATTTCCCCTTAGATGCTGGCTCTTCCTGGGTGGGGTTAGCTTATGGCTTTTCCTGGGGACTGAGTGGTACCTGTCAGTAAGCCTGTCATGACAGCTATGTGGTCAAGCTATTTTGGGCCCCCCACAGCAAGCAGCAGCAGATAACCAGAGCAGGAAGCTAAACAATCATATTTCCATCCACATTCAGGGAACAGAGAATGAACTGACAATGATGTGAGGCTATAAACTTTGGAAGCCTCCCTATAGTGGTTTGAATAAGAACGTCATCCATAGGCTCATTGATTTGAATGCTTAATCATTGGGGAGTGGAATTATTTGTAAGGAATAGGAAGTGTGGCCTTGTTGAATGAAGTGTGTCACAGGAGGTGGCCACCCATGCCAGTCCCAGAGTAACTCTCTTGGTCAGGATCAGGAT
>CABHPR010139715.1:0-22198 GCA_902168415.1 Peromyscus melanophrys
GGTTATAGAGTGTGAAGTCAACACTAGCTTTGGCCTTAGTGACCACAGTAGCAGAATCTTCAAAGCTATTCCATGAGACACATGAAACTGGGTGGAACATAAAGCTTCTTGTGTGTTTGGGAAGGCATTGATATTCTGAATTTGCAGAATTATGTAGAAAATTCAACTCCTGTGTGCCATGGTTGAAATTATTCCTCTGAAATGGAGGCTTGGTGTCTGGATAACAGTATTCTGCATTAATGGTGTACTATGAATGAAATCAAGGGACAGTGGACGGTGCACAGCTGCTAGAGAGCAGATAAAGGGTTTGGCTTCCAACACTCTGGTTTTGATGTGCTGGTGGAAAATGCTGCTACAAAATGCCCACTTCAGCTCATGAAAACCTACTGACAAAAATTTGGTCATCAATGTATATATGTAAGTGGTTGTTGAAGGCAGAACCATGGAATTCATAAGAAATGAGGATGGCACAAAGCAAGAAACCCAGGAAGTCTGACTAGTCTTTGACCACAGACAAAGCTCTTCTATGTTCTCCACAAGTGAATGAGGTCTTTAGGTCCTATTGCAATATTCCTAAATTTTGCATTTACTTGTTCATATCTCTAGTTTAAATTTCAACATTAAGAAAAATCCATAAGGGGCTGGAGAGATGGCTCTGTGGCTAAGAACACTGATTGCTCTTCCAGAGGACCCAGGTTAAATTCCAAGCACCCACATGGCAGCTCACAACTGACTGTAACTCCAGTTCCAGGGATCTGACACCCTCACACAGACACACATACAGGCAAATCACCAATGCTCATAAATAAATAAATTATTTTAAAAAAGAAAAATCCATAAAAATAGTAATAATATGAATCTATGAAGCACATTCAGCACACACCTCTCATCAGGCTTCTTACCCTGTGGACATATATCCTAGGCCATATATCCTGTGGCATAGACATCCTGTGGACCAGGAGAAGCCCAAAGATATGAAATGATCTTTGCTATGAAAAAAAAAAACTGCCTTGGAGATGACTCGGTTAGGGTGATACATGGGTTCATGGATCATCACATTTCCATGATGAAAACATTCAAGATTGGTCTTGTTGGGGCTGGAGAGATGGCTCAGTGGTTAAGAGCACTGGCTGCTCTTCCAGAGGACCCAGGTTTGATTCCCAGCACCCACATGGCAGCTCACAAGTGTCTTGTGACTCCAGTTCCAGAGGATCTAACATCTTCACACAGACATACATGCAGGTAAAACACCAATACACATAAAATTAAAAAAAAATAAGTAAATTGTTTTACAAAAGACTCGCCGGGTGGTGGTGGCGCACACCTTTAATCTGTATCTGTAGTGATGTATCTGAAGAAACAGTAATCTTTAATCTTTAATCTTTAATCCCAGCACTCGGGAAGCAGAGCCTGGAGGATCTCTGTGAGTTTGAGGCCAGCCTGGGCTACCAAGTGAGCTCCAAGAAAGGCGCAAAGCTACACAGAGAAACCATGTCTCGAAAAACCAATTTTTTTTTTTTTTTTTTGCACACAGCAGAAGGGCTGCCTCTGGTTTAAACAGATGCAGGCTATGTGATCACAGGTCGAAGCCACTTGCTGCTGTGGGCTTTACTTTTTGCATTTTCATGGGATCTTGAACTGGATAGTTTCTAGTAAGTCTCCACATGAGAAGCTTGACTTCTTCTGTTCCCACATGCAATGATGGCCTGTCACTTCTCTTCATGTCTCTCTCTGTCTGGGGTGCAGGTCTCTATTTTTATTTTCCTTGGTAGCTTCTTTAGCTGGTCCTCTTGCCAATTTTTTTGATAAAACAGAAATCTCTGGTCAAAAGATGGCTTGGTAGCTAGTGGTACCAAGCCATTTGGAAGGAGAGGGCTGACTCCCATAAGCTGTCCTCTGACCTCCACATGCAGGGTTTGGCGCCAAGGATTCTTAAATATTTTCAGCATAGAAATGTGATGACTCCTTCCATAGTCTCTGTACTCACACATGTATACACACACACCAACACACACACACCCTGAATAAATTTGAAAACAAAACATAAATCTTACCATATGAATCTCCTATTTAGAATAGTCAGTGTTTTCCTAATGCATACAGTTGAAGCATAAACATAGCACATAAATGTTTCTAAACCTAAACATGGTTTACTTTCCTAGCCTCAGTTCTTGAATTTCACAGTGGCTTCAACAATTAGTATGCATCTACTTTAGCAATGCATAAATATATATATATGGTTGAAAGTGCCCTAACTGCAGCCCCTTACTGTCTAAAATTTTTTTGACATTTTGAGCTGCACTTACTCTAAGTGGATGTTACACACAGAGTCCTCCTTCCCTAACTGGATACTTCCTAATCACTCTTTGTGATAGTTCTTCAAATGTTTCTTCTTGAAGTGCTCTTGGTAGACAAAGTAAGCCACCCATTTCTGTATAACTTTCCCACACTGCAGTGCATACTATGGAGCTATTACTTAGGGGTGTGTCGTCTACATTATCTACATCTCTATGACCAATAGATTACTGATTCTTCAGATACAGGAGTCCAGAGAATCATATTACAGCATCCTCACAGTCCTGGTTAGGGTTTAGTGCCCAATCAAATGAAGAGATGCCTGCAGTAGAAACACAACGACTAAGCTTTGTAGTAGGAAGGTTTCTCTGGTCCTGCCTGGCCTCGTGGTACTGCAGCCACTTATAAAATAACCACTCAGAGGCTGAATATTATTTACAAACTGTGTGGTCTATGGCAGGCCTCTTGCTAACTATCTCTGATATCTTGAATCAACCTATTTCTATTAATCTCTCTTTTGCCATGTGTTCTGTGGCTTACAGGTGTGCTGGCATGTTGTTCCTTAGGCGACAGGCTGGCATCTCCCTTTGCCTCTGCCTGTCTCTTTCCTGGATTTCCTGCCTGGCTATAACCTGACTTGCCACAGGCCAGAGCAGCTTCTTTATTAACTAATGGGAATGACATATATTCACAGCATATAGAAAGACATCCCACAGCAAAGCTGACATTTCCCAATTATAGTAACAATTTGAATCAGTTTGATGGAATATTTTCTACATGCAAAGTGTTGTTTTCTAGGCTTACATGATGACTAAGGCTCTGCTTCCACCTCTAAGACCATGCCATTCTATCTCAATTACACATACATTGTGACTGAAGATTTCTTCCAGGGAGCTTGCCCTGTCTTTAATAGTATGCCATGTTTGTGGAGTATAGTTAACCTCAGAAAGTCAGTATTTACTGAACAATGCAATTATTATCATTTCATATTATATACTGACATTTAAAACTGTGTAATACATGTCCTCCATAAACCAGATGGTCTACAGATATGTTTACAAAGTGTCATAAAGAGCAGTTGCAAGTGCTCATCACATAGTAGGTGCTTTGTAAACAACCACCATAGATTTTGTATACTGACACAGCACTAGGAAGTCTAGAGAATCTCTCTACAGTCTCACTCACCGGGCAACGCTTTCCACGTGCCTGAGGGCCACTGCGTAGTGAACTACTGCTTAGACTGCTTATTTATGAAAGTTCTTTATAGCATTTAGTGGTTGGATTGCAGCCTTGGGGCACCTAGGAGCCCTGCTTCTCAGTGTTAATTTCAGAATGATGTGGCAAGATGGGAGAGCTCTCATCCTAGGCCACCAGCAGCACAGAGCAATTCCCTCTGCCATCTGAGTGTGAGTTCACAGTGCAGGAGGCGAGTCTTCCAGTTCTGTGCTGGAGGCCTGTCACGGAGGGGATACTGCAGTGAGTGATCAGAGTCCACACTGCTAAGGCAAAGCAGAAAATGATTTCTTATTAGCACTATCTGTAGCATTAATAATAGCAATAGCCATGAAGTAACAAAACAGTCTCTGTGTTTGAAATATAGAAGTGAAGTAATTGGCCCAGAAAGACATTATCAGCTGGAATGTTCCATATTTGCTTGATTTACCACCTTCAAGCAGTTCAAACAGCTTCGCCCAATAAACTTAAATGCCCAAACTGTCCTGCCTCTGCACGGGAACATCCTTTATATTCTTGTTTCTATAGTTCTGAACACTTGCTGCAGAAATAAGAAATCAGAGGAGACCCAATTTATTTTACTGATATTTGAAGGTAATTTTTCCCTTAATGAATGCATCTGTTTGGATGATAAACTGTCCATTAGCCAATGCTCAAGTGTTTTTATGCTCTCTGTTTTGATTACAGAGCTTTTAATGTAGTGTTGCCTCTGCTCTCTTAGAATTTGCATTGTGATCCAGTCATTTGCCAAAAAGAACAGATTGGAGAAAAGGCCCGGCTGATTTTTCCTTCCTCGAGTATTTTAATTTATTAAATAAATGACCTAATAGACTGCATCAAGATGTATTTCTCTGCTTTGTACTGACCATATTGAGAGTTCATCAGTTTCAGAATGCTAATTAGATATTAGTATCCCATGTGTACGAAGAGATAATGGCTCCGGCACAGAGAACACATAATATCCAAGGCTAGACTCTGTTTCTGGTACCCAGAACAATTGCAGGACTTGCTGGATTCTTTCTGCTTTTCAAAGGGGTGGGTATGCCACTTACTTCCTGTCAGACTCATGAGGAAATGTGTTCAATGTAGTGTGAGCAGAAGACACCATACAATGTGGGGAATTAGTTACACAGTTGCTGTTTCTGTCACATTGTTAATGGGAATTACATATCGAAATTTCCCTGTAGCAATGACTCACAGTGGGCACTGAGAGGATGCGAAAACACAGGAGAGAATTCAGATAATGTACAATATAGTGACGGTAGTTAATAACACACCGTATTCTTGAAAAAAAATGCAGAGAGGAGAGGATATGTTCTTTTCACAAGAACTAAAGCCATGCTAGCTGATGTCTGAGTTAATTAGCTAGATTTACTTCATCTGCAATACACATACACGTCAAAGCATCTGATTATACAGGATTCATACATGCCGTCTTATGTCTTATCAATTAAAACAATAAATTAAAAATAGAATTCAAATGATTAATAGTGTAGTCTTTTAGTCTCATTGCCTTTCAAGCTGCCTTTGGAAATGAGCACATATTTATCTTACATAAACACTCTATATTTCGGCTTCCTGTCAGAATCGGTATATGCTTTAGTTCAGTGTGGGTTCTGCTTCCAATGTGAGAAAACAACATTTGACAGTGACATCCAGGTTCACCAGACCTTCATGGATAAAACTACGGAACAATATTAAGCTGTTTTGACAAGTAACTTTGCATTTCCTTAGTATTTATTCTGCAGTATCACTTGGAGCCTGACCCACTAAAGAAGTAATCTTCATGACACTAACTTGCATAAATAGAGGCCAAACAAACTTTGGATGCAGTGATGTATCCAGAGATATATGTCATTGAAATCCAATATTTTTCTCAAGCAGAAATAGATAAAAAAATCATGTGCGTATGCCACAGTTTTTTGTTTGTTCAGCCACTGGTTTATACACTTAAAAGGCTGCAAAATCCATCCCTCTCTCCCAACGAAAAACCTCATTTAAACTACACTCTAAATTTTAGACAACTGTCTGTCGTATTAGATAGAGCCCCTCAAGTTGAAGAGGGTGTGTCAAGACTGGAGAATCCTTGGCCACCACTGCATTAAAACTACCTGATACTCTATGAGGCTCATATTTGCAACATTTTAAGGCTCCCAGGAGCAGTGTTAAAAAGGCAACTTTAAATATTCCTGTGCTGGAATAATATTTAATAGTTCTTTCATGGAAAAAAAAGGAAGAGAAAAAGAATGGCCAGTAACAATAGTCAATTTGGGTAGACCAGTATTTATAATGAAGGCTTGCTTCTCTCCATTTTCAGTCAAGACATTGCTGAGAATATGGTGCATATTGTAGTTAAAAAAACAAAAACAAAATGCATGTCACTTTCTCCTCAATATGTTAGATATTAGAACTCCAGAGTATGGAGGGTCAAGGGTCTCACAGCCCATGTGCACCAACGGGTCCTGCTGCCACAGTGACCACACCCTGCTACTCCGGCAAGGTGCAACCCTCCTGATCTACCTTTGGCTTGATGCCAGGCCGTGGAAAAGGAACTGGTGAACTTTCTGGTATTCTGCCTCTGGCTTACATGCTTCCCAAATCCTGATCCCATCATTTTTTCAAAGTAATTATGTGAACTTTTCAATCTCCCTTCTCTTCTAGGCTATTTCTCACTGGCAGTCATAGCTGTCATTTGGTGTTGAAATGTGTAAAAATTCCAGAAGTGAGCATGTAATCGGGTCATTTGGAAATATTGGTTTTTTTTTTCATTTTTAATTTTTATGGTTCAAATACACAAAACCCTCTACCAGTTAAGGGAACCCGTGCTGTTGTATTAGTTATAGCAGGAAGCTTCAGAGTCCTGAAAGCAAGGATAAAAGAAAATCTGGTGAACCAGGAAACCCTGGAAGAACACTGCTTCTGGTGATGTAGTAATGCCACACCCTTGGTGATTTAATTGTCTTTTTAGGTAGATAAAACAAAAGGAAAAAAAAAAAAACCTAACAGTAAAATAACAGGAAAAATAGTCCAAATGCATGGTATGGAAAGCAAGTTAGAGGAATTTAGACATAAAGACAGCATTTTGATTTGTCACAGGAACCTCTCTTCATAGTAACACACAACGGGGAACCTGGTAACTATGGAAATGCTGGAAAACTAAGAGAAACTGAATACTTGTATTTGGCCCTCTGTTTTGGAGTGGAAAACTTAAGAAAAATGTAAGGGAAGTGGATTTCACCCACTCTTAACTCCTCAGTACCTAGTGCAGTACCTAGTATATAGTAAGTAGATGCTTCTTAAATACTTACTCAATGGAGGAAAACATGGGTGAATTGCTAGTCTGCTAAAATCCCAAACTATCCTTGAAATCTCAAGATGGGAATTAATAATCTTCAAAGGATATCTGCTGTGGGATGGTCTGTATGTCAAATGTGTTGCTCTGATTGGTCAATAAATAAAACACTGATTGGCCAGTAGCCAGGCAGGAAGTATAGGCGGGACTAACAGAGAGGAGAATTGTGGGAAGTGGAAGGCAGAGGAGGGAGACACTGCCAGCAGCTGCCAGGACAAGCAGCATGTGAAGATGCTGGTAAGCCACAAGCCACGTGGCAAGGTATAGATTTATAGAAATGGATTAATTTAAGATGTAAGAACTAGATAGTTAGAAGCCTGAGCCATTAGGCCAAACAGTTTAAATAATATAAGCGTCTGTGTGTTTATTTTATAAGTGGGCTGTTGGACTGCAGGGGCTTGGTGGGACCCGGAGAGAAAACTCTCCAGCTACAGATATCCAACCCTGGTAGACGCCTAGAAGGTGCTGAGTGGTTTTCAATAATGACTGGCATCTGTGGTCCAGGCACGATGAAGAAAGTATTTGAGCATGAGAATTAAAGGCAGAACAGATTTCAGGAATGTAAGTCACTTCAAGCACTTTACATTGTATTTGGTACACACACTTTCAGAATGTGGAATTTAGTTCAGCCTGGCTCAAAGAAATAAAGATCTACAGCTCACAAAACCCTCGGCTTTCTTGTTTGCATTTTTCCAGAATCTGCACTGGTCTCAGTTATCCCAACCTGGATAACCCCAGACACTTTGTCTATAGTCAAGGAGCAGAAGGCTATGAATGCTCAGCTCCCACTCCCCTTTCTATTTGTCTGAAAGTTAGAGTGGGCCTTCCCACCTAAATTAATCCAATCTAGATAATCCCTCATAGGCATGGCCAGAGGTTAACCTAATCTGGATAATCTCTCATAGACGTGCCCAGAGGCTTTATGTTTGGTTGTTTGTTTTCCAGCAATTATGGATCTTACAATAAACATTAACCATCACACAGAATGTATGAGAGCCTGAGATGAATATCTGGTGAGGTTCTGTGATCTGCTATTATCTATGGCAAAGCTACAAATTCATATATTGGCATGCTGTGCTAATAATGACTGTTTTCAGACATACAACTTACTGCTTGCCATTGTATGAAGGAAGCTCTTACCAGTCCTGAAGAATGTTCAAACTAAAATATGTAGCCTTAGAGTAAATAAGTAAACAGATGCTTTCATAAATATGGATCTATTTAGTAAATATGGATGTACAGATCTTCTATTTCAATGATTATATAATTTCTGTATTAAAATCTGTAAATTTTTTGATGATTTATTTAATAAGTATTTTCTGCAATGACTGCAATGGGACAGCTGGGCATTGGCTCAGTGATAATTGAATCAAACGTGGTCCCCATCCTCAAGGAGCGTTTAGCCTGGAGGAAGAGACCAAGGACAGGCTCCTATTTAAAATGGTATGTTCTGAGCTGTGCTGGGCACTTTAGCAGCACACAGGGGAAGGTAAAGTTGTACTTGGAGTCAAGAACCAGCAAGAGAAAAGTCCCGTGTCTAAATTGAGCCTGGAGAGATGACAAGGAGTGAGACCAGCTGAAATGTCCTTACATACTCTCACAGTACCCAAGATGGCAGTGTATTTAAACTGGTTCCAAAAGATTTTCTTTATTTAATTATTTATATATTTATTATCTTGTAAATTTAATGGTTTGAGTGCTTGCCACAGATTCAGCTTTGCAGTGGGAATTGGATGCAATTTACTTTAGTAATTGAGCATTCTATAATACAGTCAAGGAGAAAAAGTACATATACTGTTCTGTAACTGTTTTGTACTCAAGGATATGCACAGTATAGGCAATAAGTTCTAGGAGACATCAGGAAAATGAATGATTAAAATGGGGTTGAAATGGAGAACAGGATTTGAGAAAAACATGGGTGAAAGATTTGAGATGAATTACAAGACAGGACAAGTTGGTAGAGCAGGACTTAGTATTGGGCATGAATTTGGAAGTGGTGGAGCTGGTTAAGGAGAATATGTCAGGGCCCATATAGCTGTACAGGTTTTTGTTTTTGAGACATGGTCTCATGTAGCCTAAGCTGGCCTTACCATATAGCTGAGGATGATTCTGAACTCCAGATCCTCCCAAATTCTATCTCTTGAGTCCCAGGTTAGGGGTATGTATCTCAAGTCCATTTATGTGGTACTAGGGGGTCAAATTTAGGACCTTGTGTATGCTAGGCCAGCACTCTGCCAACCAAGGTACATTCCAGCCCTTGAAATCCAGGTTTGACTGACTTTTATAGATTTTTGTAGACTCCTGAGTAGAAAAATGACAAAGACATGCTAATCATCTGTCAGCAAGATGGCTCACAGGCTCCATCTCAAGTCCTTTCTCTTGATGGGGCAACATTTTGCATAACAGCAGACCTCCAGGGGGCTTCTCACACAGAAGGAAGTTTTTCAAGCAGGTAGAAAAGAGATTTCAGATGTTTGAGGCTGTCTGTGTAGGGGAGATACGGAAAACCTTCTCAATCTGTCAGACTTTCTATAGCACAATCACAGGTTCAAGCCATAAGTCAATATTCCAACAGATTATCTGTCTTATTCTCAGTGCTGCTGAAAATTATAGAAAGTTTAGAAGTACTGAGGATCAAGCCAGAAAAAGGAGTCCAAAGATGCCAGTGAATAAGTATGGGAGTGAGAACTCAGAGTTAAGTGAGAGACTTGCAATCCATCCTAAAGGATAATCAATTTATTTGAGCAGAACCCTTTAAGACAAAGAATGGATTTATGAATTGCAATCATTTCCTCTGCCTAAGAACAGGTCATATTAGTCTGTGGTTCCCTCCTCTCAATCTGCCACAGATTTGTCATATGCTGTTCTGTCTGCATAGGTTGCTTATAGCCCCCTTTTCTAGGAGACCATTGTGCATTGCTTGGTCTTTCCCTATTTTATCTTCATGTTTCAGCCTGAACACAATGCCTGCAGAAAGCCATTCATTGGAGAAGTCCATCATTCTCTTTCATACCAATGGACACTTATCCTCCATGGAACTTGTTGAAATATATATTTTATATTCAGTGGCTCTGGACAGAGAGAGAATTTGATTTCATCCACCAATGTGTCCTTGGCACCTACATTATGTCTTGCATAGAACATGTCCACCACACATCACTGAATGGGCATGCACTTCAGCTGCTGTGTGTAAGGGTGGGTGGCAACTTTAGTCTGGAGTTTGAGTAGATCAGTAATCAGAGTTGCCTTAACTTGTGAGCCAGCCAATATACAGGCCAATGATCAAAAGCATGTTCTGTCCTTCCAAGACAGCAAAGATCTGTACTGAATGACATTCTGAATCCTTCACTTAGGGTTCAGGGAAGGATACTATGAGGGATTCTGTAGGTCTGTTGACTTCATGACATGAGTCCCCAAATTAGTTCTCATGGTTTTAATGTTTCTAATGTTTAATATTCCCATTCTTTATTCCAGCTATTCATACCAAAACATGACAGGATGGAAAATACACCGAATTAAACATTCTGACTAAAAAAATTTCAAAATTACCTACCAATTAGTAAATCAAAGAGAAGTTTGTAACCACTTAGTGAGTCTCTGCTTTTATAACTTGTCCCACCAGAAAAGGACAAGCGATCCTACAGGAGCTTCGGTTGTGGATCAAGTCAAGATAACAGGGCCACTAGCTGCTGTGTGGAGCTGCAGGATTTGTGTCCAAAGGACTTTTCTTCAGTGCTGAAGGTATTTGTTTTTCAGTGGCTATTACACACCACTCATCACTCACACACCACATCAGGGCCTTACCAGCGTCCCGAGTGGTGGCTGCCTCTAGTAGATGAAGACTTTCTCAGCTTACTTAAAGGGGCATCAATCATTCTTCATTTTCAGTGTTCAGACTTGCTCATCAGTTAGTAACAACACTTCCTGCAGCCTTGAAAATTACTTCTGAATAAACACAGGGCCAGGACAGCTACAGTGATTGACAGCTCTGAAGTCCTCCAGTGCTTTATGTTTCAAAACCAGTGTGTATGCAGATGTCTCCTCATTACTGATATGTGGATGTCATTTAGTGTAGCTGCCTCTGAGAGAAGAATGGCATGGGTTAGACTGTCGAGCGTCTTAGTGGGGATTTTGTGCCTGCAGCAGACATTTTAGAGAGCTCTGTATCAGAGTTGAGATTTGAATGGGGTGGGGGAGGCACGGCTTTCACAGTACAGCTCACAAAGTTGTGAAATGGGAAAACTTTCTTTGTGGGTCACAGTAGCAAAACCAGGGCTCCTTGCTGTAGGCCACCTGAGATAAACGCAGGTCTTTTCTTCATAAAGGATTAAGCATTCTGCTCTCTGAGCTTGCTTGGACTTTTGGCTATCTGAACAAAGATGGATGTGAGTGTGGATTGAGATGTGACAAGGGGTCAGCAGAGAGAAGGTAATGGATTAACTAATAAGGTGATTCATGGTAGTGGGCAAGATCTGCTCATGTATTTTCTTTTTTTCCAGGCACACGATGACATAATCTGCTGGATGCCTTTCTCATAGGGACATAAAGAATTTTGTGGCAGGTTTGAGGCGACTATTTCTAGAAAAGGGAAGATTTGTGGATCTTTCAGTCTTTCAATGAAACATCAGTCTTCTCTGTCTGTGGATCTTAGCCACCATATTTGCATAATAAAGAAAGTCAGTGGTGGCCATCTACTGTTTCTAACTGGCCATATGTTGGATTTCATTGGCTGCTCCCATTGCCTAAGGAGTCCATTTGGTATTCACTCAGATGTTGGTAGCAAGCCTATTGGCATGGAAGAATGATCATCGTGGTCAACAGTGCAGAGCTAATGATCAAGCTCAGAGCTCAGGCTCTGGGTTATTCACCCATTATCAGTTACAATCAACAGTAGCACAGCCTGAGGCTTAACAACCACTTAGAAGGTATGATTATCAGAGCAGTGAAATCAGTTGGACTACCATGTTCATGCTTAACTGCCCCCACTGGACTTTTAACTCTTTGAAAACTAGTACTGTGCTTTGTTTATCATTGTTTTATAGGAAAACAGCTCAATTCCTGGTCTAAGCAAGTAAATGTTAAGTAGTGTTTGATGGAATACCAAGGTTTTTCCATTCTCTGGATCTCTATTTCCCATCCCCCCTCTCTGTCTGGTTTGTGCTCTGCATTCTTGCTCTCAGGACAAGGTAAGTGATACAGGTTCAGTATGTATTCACTTCAGTAAAACCCCAAGTCTGGCTTTACTGACTGTACATGGATTTGAGTAGGTGTGTTATTCTAGCCATTAAGGATAGGAGTAAAAATAACGACAAAATAGGAACAGGAAAGGATGGATAAAACGTTGTTCTTGGAAACTACCAGGGCCATCACTCCTGCTACCTGCACGCTAAGTAATTGGGTGAACCCAAAGGCAAAATGCTAATGGTTTAAAAATGTTAGCTTTTGTGTCTGAATCAGATGGTACTGTAGCTCGAACATCAAAAGATTATTTGTTCATTAGTTCATTTTCAATTATTGTAACCCCTCCATATGGCAGGCACAACCTTAGCCATTGATAATGTGGAGTGAGGCAAGATCTTCATCAATGAGTCACTAGGTCTAGCTGAGCCATATGTGTGAATAGTTGCACCACATTAACAAATCAGTGGCTCAGAGGGACAACAGCATCACAAAGTAGAGTTCATCATTTACTTTTTGTGATCCCCCCCCCCCCCGCACCCCCCGCTTCTGTCTTCTGAGGCAAATGTTGGATCAGGATCAACTCTTTCACTTGGTCAGGATGTTATGGTTCTACAGGCTCTCATAGCTGTGTGGCCAAGGACAAGAGTCTTCAGAGATCTTCCATGAGCGGAGAAGGTGGGGCCCTCGTATGGATGAGTGAATACTAACTAGAGTACTTGTTTTTCTAAACTTAATTAAAAGATCCCAAACCTTTAACTAGGTGAGCTTTGGTGAATTCATGAGATTAAAAGGATTGAATGGAAGGCTCAACAAGGAATACAGGAACAAACAAGAAAAGAACTGATCCCTTAGGAACAAGTAAGAAAAAATGAATATACAGATGAGACAGTTTCTTTTCTTAAAAATGAGAGAAATGGGCCTTCCCGCTAATGCGATGACAATGGGACAGAACCCTGTCTACTAGTCCCCATTGGTTATTTGTTGTCTACTTTTCTCTTCAGATACTTTGCTTAAAAAAGAAAATCCCAGCCCCCAAGGTTGGGCTGAGAGACGGGATGGAGCACAGGAGGTAGGCACTGTCAGGAAAGATGTTGTCCCTGGAAGGCAGAGAGGGACAGACGGAGAGCTGGCTCCTCAGGCAGGTTTCCTGGCTGTTACTGTGTGTGTGTCTTGTCCGCTCCCCCCCTCCTGTGGGCACTTTCTCTGTCTCCTAGCACAATGAGGATTCAGGAGAGTCATGACAAGAATCCCCTCATGTGCCTGAAGACGAGAACAAAGTTTTGGATTTTTTGATTTTTCCCATGGAAGCCTTTCATAGAAACTGATGTGAGATTTTAGATTTTAGGAGCTTTGCCTCATTAAAGGAGCTCCAAGCTCCTCTCCAAGTTCCTGCACTTCTGGCTCTGATCACTTGCACAAACATTGAGAACAAACAATCCTCTCCCCACCACCCCCAAGCCCATCTCAGCTAGCAGCTAGCATCTCCTTCGCCTCTCCCAGGGCTTTCTCCTAGGACTGAAGATTTATCTTGGCCTCACTTCAGACATTCCCCTCTGCTCTTTCGCCGGCTGCATTCTTCTTCATCGTTTCCTCGGTGCCTCCCTTGGCACTCATTAATTAACTGCTCCTTGCTGTGTGACTAAATGAGAGCCGTTGTGTTTGGCTATAGAGAGAATTATGACATTTTGCAAACATGCACAGAGAGAGAGAGAGAGAGAGAGAGAGAGAGAGAGAGAGAGAGAGAGAGAGAGAGAACTGAGGAAATACCTTGGGTAACACATAGGCAAAGGAGGTAAACTTAGAGGAAAAAAAAACCCGTCTCTTAAAACCTGTTGAAGCAAGTTACCAAAACAGAAAGGAGGGGGAACCAGGTTGATTATTTGGTGACATTTACTTATTCCGACATGATATTTTAAAAGGCAAATACAGAAGCAGGAACTTGCTATTTAATTGAGGTTCAGGTATTTCAAAGCCTGCTTATCTCTCCAGCCCGTCTGGTGTTTCCATGGTGTTCCTTTTCCGCTTCTATTAGTCTGGAACGTGGGTAGCAAGCTGATGAACATTTTTAATGAGTAAATCCTTTTCTACACCAAATTTTATAGATAATTAAATCTGATTTATAGGGCAGGCTTCCGAGACAGTAAGAGAGGGAGGAAAGGAATGAGAAAGGGGGAGGGGGCCAATTATTTGAGCTCTGAGTGGGCCTAGCTGAGTGGGCTCTGCTTTGTGTAGTAGCTTTTCCTTTCCCAGCAGGCACTCTGCTCTGCGGGGCTGGCAAAGCTGTATGAAAACATAATGAGCTTTAGGGAAGGGCTTGGCCATGGGGTTTTTTTTTGTTTGTTTGTTTGTTTGTTTTTGTTTTTGCTGATTTGGTTCTTTTTTTTTGATAAAAGAAAAAAATCTTTTTTGTTTATTGTAATTTTTCAGATGAGTCCTTGGTTTACATATGTGGATTCTTTAAAACAAATTTTTTTTTAAAACCAGACCTGGTGGCACACATTTTTAATCCCAGCAGTCAGGAGGCAGAGGCAGGCACTCTTTCTGAGTTTGAGGCCAGCTTCAAAGAAATCTAGGACCTTCGAAACCCTACTTTGTATGAAGCAAACTCATGGCTGATAAAACTGTTGAATTGCCAGTATGTCTGGCTGAAGCCAGCCATGCTTTGGAGCATGTTCACTGTAAATACTGCAAAGCCAGTTGTCTCCACATTGCTGATTTGATTTTGATATTTAGGCAAGGAAGTTCTCTTGCCCCAGTAATAGAACCTGATCTTTATTCTGTGCTCTTTCATTTTACTTAAACTTGTGTCCAAATTAAAAAAAAAAAAAAAGGAGTTTACCAGTGTGAAACAATATGTATTAAGTATTTATTAGCTCTGGAGCAGAACCTTTCTAGAAGCTAGAGATGCGGTCATCAGCTGCAAAGGCTGTTCAGACTGACTGTTTGCAGTGTGAAGTAGATTCACTCAGTTGAAGAAAAAGTGGACAAAAGGAAGTCGGAACACGGAGAAGTGGGAAATGCATTGGCCAGATTCACATAGTGCATCTGTTAGAGGCAGGTTAGATTCTAAGGGCTCATGTTTGTGACTTGCAGGACTTGTAGGACTTGCCCACTTGTAGGACTGGTTAAAAGTAACCAAGTCAGCAATGGTTTCTGATGTGCAAAGCCCAGGGCAATGCCTGGAACCTAGCCACGTGTATTCATTGACCTTGAAATGCCGTGTGAAGTGGTTGTTTGATCACCATCTCACTCCCAATGGCCATATAGGTTGTTAGGGACTATTGTACTCTTTGATTTGCATCCATCAATAAAATGAAGATTGCATTGGTTTAAGTCACAAGTCCTGCACTGTTGGGGATTGTGGAAAGCTTCAGTACACACCAGATTTTTATCAATCAAGCTTCCTGGTTTGACTCCTCTCGGAAGGAATATGCTCAACATAGGGTTTTAAAAGCCAAGATCATTCCCGGAAGTCAGCCATCATTATCACTGTCGATGATCACAAGTGACACATGTGTCAGATACTTTACATAAAAATTTAAAACACAATTAGTCCCATGAACACGACACTAAATGGCACACTGCCAAGTTGAGCCTAATGCTTAGCTTCCATGACAGCACTGTGGGAGAAGCACACGGGTCTATGGGAAGCTTGCTTACACCTTCTTTTCTCTTGATTTATTCTCCCTGACTAATACATATCAGCAAGTAATTTGTTAAAAAAAAAAAAAAGGAAAAGAAAGAAAGAGAAGAGAAAAAAGAAAAACATACAGAAAATGAAAGTTTAGTCCCTAGATGCAACTGCTAACAGAAGGCTCTGCTTTCTTGTGTCTGTGTGTTAACATGAGACACAGATCCAGTGTCGTGAGACCAGAGCTTGGTCTCTCAATCATAGAGTCCACACAAATCTTTTCATGTGTACACACAGGAGTTCACCTCTGTATTTTAACAACTTTACAACACTTGCTCTAAGGTTGAACAATAGCTTAATCAAGTTGTATTTACAATTGTACGAAGGATTTAGGGTTAGTTCTTCTGAATGATTATTAAGATGAACCATATTCACACCCCAGAATTTCTTATTTTACTCTTATTTTTGATATCAAAGCACATATGCTGATATGCATATACATACAGATAATATATCCACAGCATATAATATGTACACAACTCCCAAATCATCTGCCCATTTCCATTTCAGTCATAAAATAAATTAAATCTCCCCTTTAAAAACCACACATGGACAGGCTGTTACTTAAAGATGGGCAAGTGAGGATGGTAGCTATTAGTAAAACTGATTTAAAAAAATAGTGCAAATTTAAAAAAAATCTTTGTGACTCAAACCATTATTACTATTAAAACAGTCTCCCTCAGGGGGAAATAGCCTAAGGACCCAAGTTCCTTTCTTAGAAGGTTGTTATTAAAATGTCTCTGTGGTTTATTGATTTTTTCATTGTTGTTGTTCTGCTTCTTTAAGAATATGAGTTGCTAAGAGGATTGGAGCCAAAGTGAAGTGCTAGAACATTCTTGTCAAGACTGTGTTTGCAAACAATAGGAGTACCCCAGGACTCTTTCATTATGAATATTGCTCACTCTAACCAGGCACACCCACTGCTTCTGCTCACTATCTGAAGATGCTTAGCTCTTGCTAGTGGCTGGTTTACTTTTCTCAGGAAGAGCCTGGGATTAAAGCTTAGTGGGTATTCCCCAACATCTGTCCTCCTGCCTGTGTCTTGTTCTGTTGTGTTTGGGGGTTGGTTCCTCTTTGCTTTGATTCCTTCACCTGGAGCATGGAGAGTTTTGTGTTTTGTCCCCGTTCTTTGTGGTAATACTGTTCTGAACTTCAATACAGCCTTGTTCCAACGTTAAACTCTCTCCTTGTTCCACTTTGTTGAACACAAACTTAAAAGCACAGAATGGTCTGCCGGGAACTGGGGAGATAGTTAATTTAGGCTCTCGATTGAAGAGACTGGGAAACAAAACCCAGAGAAGTTAAGTGACATGTTTGGAATCTTTATACAAATGAGAGCTAGACCTAGGCTGCATTTCCTGGCTCTTAGTTCTGCACCGTTTCTGTGCACCTGTCTGCCTCTTAAAGCACAGTACCATTTTGAAGGCTGGGCTGTCCTCTCCTGGGCCAACCTGTATTCCTCCACCTTGGCTCCCATTTGGGGCCTCTGTACCAAGAGGTTATAACTGACAAAGACATAGTGATAGCCCCAAACTATGGAATGAACTGGATCTAAGCAACAGTTTTAAAAGTCATCTATTTAATGTCAGATTCTGTGCTGTAAGCTGGAAACTTCTGACCTTCTGGCTAATGACCTCTCTGTTCTTTGGAGCCTCTAGTGTCTTGTGGAGGGACATGTCTTAGGTGATAACTTTGTCTTGGAAATATCTGTGGGATTACTTAGCACCTTCATTCAGCTAATTCACCATATTATATACTATTATTAGTATTATAAATTATATATATGTTTGTAGAATTTGGTGGAGAATTAGCATCTCTAATGATAGAATTACACGATTTCTCTGTGCTAAATATGTAGATGTTTAATACTGTCTTGGTTTCTTTTCCTATTGCTCTGATATAATAGTCTGACAAAAGCTGCTAGTGGGAGAAAAGGTTGTTTAGCTCACAGTGCAAGGTACAGTTCATCATGGTGGGGACTGAAAGCAGCAGAAGCTTGAGGTAGTTGGTTACAACATTGTACCCACAATTGGGAAACAGAGAGGGATGATCAGTTCACTTTCTCCATTCATATGGTCCAGGGTCTCTGGCAAGGAGTGATGCCACCCACAAGATGTATCTTCTCACAGCAGTTATTATAATCAAGATAACATCCTTCACATGCAAGTCCAGAAGTGATCCCACATTTTGTCAAGCTGATGATCGACAATAAGTCACAAATACTACAGACTAATAGCATTGATTTTACGGTTAGATATCTTAGGATTGGAAGCTGGTTTTATGCCCTTGCTACCTGCACAGACGAGGACTACATCCATACAACTCAGTTTATTCATTAGGAAAATCGGCATAACAAGGCTCAGTATGAAACATTGCTGTGATATTCAAGTAAGATAGTATGTAATTCATTGTCCTTTATGGAGACTTCCACCTTGTGAGTCCCTGGTAAATGCTACTTGGCATGGCATGGCTCTTACCTGTCTCTTGCCTTTACCTTGCCAATTTTACGAACCTATACAAAAGTCCTGTCTGAAAGAAGGCATGGGAGAGAGTTGTAAAAGTCTAAACATATCAATTTTCGTTTCCCCCTTTCTTTTCCTTAATCAAGAATTCTTGCTGAAGGTGCTGCGTTATAAATGGACTCTTCAAAAGCCACTTGTAACAGTGGTCTGATCATTTTTTCCTTGATGAGAAATATTTTGGTCTATTAGCGAGAAGAAAGATCAACTGAACATTAATCAAAAGCTTCATGGTAAGTAGAAGTGTGCATACATCACAGAGGCTGCCCGACAGAGGCCGGGTGCAGTGCTGGATGTATTGACTTGGTCTCAGATTGCTGAAGTGCAGCCTCATGACTGTGTTCACGGAGCAATCTTCAAATAGTCTTAAAAATCCATATGTGCTATTATTTTTAAAGAGGAGTTTATTTGATTTTATTTTACTTACATTTTCCCCCTTCTCTTAGGCAATTAATTTCTTGCTGGTACTGTGCCTAGAAACAGTAGGAGAAAATGAGTTGCTGGAAGTGTGTTTTTAAATTAGCAATCATCTCAGAGACGTGTGCACTTAGTCAATGTGTTTATTTCTTGGTTATTGCCTGTTTTCTAAAAATACCTAGACATAAGCTATGTGTTTCTTGGTAATTCCCTGATCATGATAAAGTCTGCCAAAATTTGCCATTTTGGGGTTCTTACTATCATTTCTGGGATTATACAAGGAGTACATCTCATCCAGGTGTTGTATCTCCCCCTCCCCCAGAAATCCTTCTGTGCTCCATGTAAATATACAATCAAAAAATTTGGACAAAAATCATTAGAAGCTAGGAAGATAGTTAATAGAGAAATGAGCTTGCTTTGCTTTCAGCATGAACATCTAGGCTGGGATCCCAGACTGACCCCCATGAGAAAACAGTGTGGTGGCACACATCTGTAATCCCCATGTTTGCTAGTGGATGTGCACACACATACATGCACATCCCATCAAGCACATGTATAGAGCACACACACACACACACACACACACACACAGTTATATTTAAGATGCCATACCAAAAGCTAAAAGAAAAATAAGTAAACACACAGACCAACTAACTAACACTCTTAGAAAGATTTGAAAGGGAACTCACATTTAGAGCTCAGTCATCAAAAAAAAATAAAGGAGGTTTCACGGGGTGTAAATTCCCTATAAGGGTGGAGAACTGTTACTTAGCTATTTGCCAGCATGTCATTGTATCAGTAAATAATGGGACAGAATTATCCAGGAAGCAGTGATCAGGGGTGCAGGGCTAGAAAAGTGTGAATGTGTGTGCCCATGTGTGTGTGTGCCTGTGCCTGTGTGTGTGTGTTTAATAGTGTCCACTAAACTCTCAATCACACATTGTCTCTTCCCTCCTTTCTCCTTCTCCCCAAGGCCCTCTGCTTTATCTAGTATGCCTGGCGTAGCTTTAGAGATGTGATACTGTATCAGGAAATAGGGAAGTATAAGTTGTGAGTCTCTGAGGAGTATTGTATTGGGTTTATAACCCATTTGGAAATGTAACCACAATTTCATTTCATCCCACAGACCCCCATGGAGCAGTAACGGTGGAGAGTCGGATGATTCACCTAATTTCTTTGATGTAAATTTAAAATTTCTCCTGACAGATTATGTCGGAGGACTGAGGCTGGAATGCATCATCCTGAAGAATTTTTTGCAGTTACCCAGAAATGTGGGGCTAGAGAGAACAGATGCTTGGAATGCCAGTGACATTTCCAGGTTTTTATAGCCCTGGTACATAGCCCACTAACTCCAGCATGCTTCACACATGGAGAAGGCTCGTTTGTCATCTTGATGCCAGGATGGCACCTCATAGCTCTAAATGAAATGGATTGCTTCTTTCTGCCCCCACCCCAATCCTGGCTCAGACAGTCAAGGTAGAGACACATTAGGCATTTATTGGTCACCCTGTCTATGCACGAAAGGCAGAGGGCTATTGGTATTTACTTTGTAGTAGAGGAAAGAAAAGTCTCCAAAAATGCTCACAGCAGCAGAAAGTACAAATTTCTTCTGTACTCAAACAAAGCATGATTTGTTTGGCAAGAGTGACCTCATTGTGACTCATATAAATAATAGTCATTAAAAGTGCATTTAAATTCTGAACAATTAACATTGAAACAGACAGTGAACACCTATACATACTATTCTTGCTATTTAAACAAAAGCATTTTTTTTTTTCAGGACAACTCAGAAACTTGCCAACATTGAGAATCTGGACAACTTCCCAGACAGTAGATACTTTGCATTTTGAGTTGTAGACATTATAGTCATAAAAACTCTAGGGCAGGTTTCAGGGAATTATTCCCTTGTGACTTGACCTTTAATGTCACCAAAGATATATTGAGGTCAAAATTGCTCATATTTTTTTTACTGCTGGATAAAGGAGAATGGCAAAGGACATGATTTGTACCAAGTTTCTAATTCTTTGCAAACCTAAAAAGAATTGCAGGATCAGCCAATCTCCAAATATCTATTAAGTACCCAAAACATGTTCTGGAAGTTACCATGTTCTCCTGGTCTCCATGCCAAAGTGTTTGCCAGCATTGACTTTCCTATTCTGTCAAAGGCAAGATACAGGATCTTTTCAGGGAAAGTTATAATCCTTAATATGCTCTCATTAAAATGTCTAGTTTCTTGAGCCTAAAGAGGTGGCTCAGTGGTTAAGAGCAGCACACATTGCTCTTGCAGAGGACCTGAGTTTGGTTTCTGGCACCCACATCAGGTGGACATCTCTCTCTCTCTCTCTCTCTCTCTCTCTCTCTCTCTCTCTCTCTCTCTCTCTCTCTCTCTCTCTCTCTCTCTCTCTCACACACACACACACACACACACACACACACACACAGGCATACACTTAATTGAAAATAAAAATAAACCCATGGAAAGGATTTCTAGGTTCGGTTTGCTTTTCTCTAGGGCAATTTGTTCTCTAGAACAAATGGGAGTTGTTCACCTTGGACTTAAGGGTCTGCGGATCAGGCATCTCTGGAACATAGCACATATGTGGGCAGGGAAGCAGGGAGGCGGCTCTTAGGACACTGGACTCTGATCTGGACAAACTCTGCTGGGAAATATGCCTTCTTGTCAGCTCACCCACTCTAGGGCCTCCATACTCTGTTGATCCTTCTTCCTTCATCATCTTTGATCACTAGGGGTCACCTAGGCAACCAGATGATGGGCTCTTCTGTCTTGAATTAGGAAATTGGGCTGCTTTGAGTCTCATTTGGCAACTGCACTCCATTTTCAACTTGGGTCAGTCTCGGTCCCAGGTAGGTAGAACCCGAACAGAAGGGAATGATTCACCATTTCCATGTCTGGTCAGTCAGACTGCCTTTGTACTCTGTCTATCATCTTCCTTGGGGAAAAAGCTCTATCTTGAATCCCAACTCCAGTGACTCCAAGAAATCCTGCGGCCCTTGTCTGTTATCCTACAGTCCTCCGGCACCATGATGCTGCTTTGCCACTTGCATCTTTTCGTAGAGCTGAACTTTAGTGCTCGTACTTGGCTCCCTTAACTTATTGCCAGATTTCCCTGATATTGACTCTGCTTGCTGCCAACTTAGCTCCTGATGCTGGCTCCGGCTTCTCTGCCAGCACACCTGTTGCTTGCTGCCTACTGTCCCCTGATGAAGATTCACCATCTGCCCAGACCTTCTCTGAATTATTTCCTGCTGCTGGGAATGTGTCCCCTTCCTTAGTATCTGTAACTGTCAGAGCATCATTTGATATGGACAAATAAACAAAACTTCCAAGAACCAGGTTGTAAACTAAATTCCTTCTAGTCACTACTCAGCTTTGTCTATGCCATATAATGTCTGTGATGCATGCTACCACAAAGCAAATAGATACATATCTGTATTGGTGTGTGTGTGTGTGTGTGTGTGTGTGTGTGTGTGTGTGTGTGTGTGTGTGTG
>CABHPR010139716.1:7569-22010 GCA_902168415.1 Peromyscus melanophrys
CCAGGCTGGCCTCGAACTCACAGAGATCCACCTGGCTCTGCCTCCCGAGTGCTGGGATTAAAGGCGTGCGCCACCAACGCCCGGCAGGAATTCTTTCTTAAAGAACAAAATCATTTAACGTGTATGAGTGTTCTGCTTGCACGGATGTATGTGTACCATGTGTGTGCAATGCTCATGGAGGCCAGAAGAGGGCGTTGGAGGGCTGGAGCTGGAGTCAGAGATGTTGGTGAGCCGCATTGTGGGAGCTCTTAACTGCTGTGCTATTGCTCAAGCCCCAGGAGTATTTCTGGAGTCAGAGATCTTTCTTTTATTTTTTTCTAATGATCTACAAGCAGCTTAATTACCTTCACAATTACCTAAAAATAAAAATATTTTTCAATTACATACAGAAAAGGTATACGTACAAAGATGTTAACTGCTAAAAACTGTAAACCACTTAAGTTTAAGATTTATTATTTTTATTTTACGTGTATGGGTATTTTGTCTGTATGGATTTAAGTGCACCACATGTGTGCACATACTGCCTGTAGAGGCCAGAAGAGGGCACTGGATTACCGCACCCTTCACCCTAGAAGTAGAGTTACAGATGGTTTTTAGCTACCATGTATATGTGCTGGGAATTGAACCTGGGTCCTCTGGAAGAACAGCCAGGGATCTTACCCACTGAAATGTCTCTCCAGCCCAAACATTTAAGTTTAAATAATGTATGGCTCAACAGAAGCTACTACAGACAGTAACTATGAAGATCCACAGCCATTCAGAAAGAGAACTGCATCATACTGTTTTCACACCAAATGAGTAAAAAAAGTTTTTCTCAAAAACTTGCATTCACAGCTCTTTTCAACGCTTAAAAACTGAAATATATACCCTAACTATATGTTTGCTGATTTAATTCTAGACAATTTAAATTTAAAGTATTTCACATTTCTTGCTCCCTGTTTTTACAAAAGGTTCAGGGGATGATCTTCCTTATCTAAATGCTCATCAGGCAGCAGTTCAGACTGGGGAGGGTCCTGGATTCTGAGCACCCTACACCGTACAGGGTGGAAAAGCTCAGACTCAGGTCTTCAGATGGGGTGACTTCAGTCACTGCTACACCTGAACGCCTGCTGGAGAGCTCAGCAAACAGGAAGCAATCCTGAGGCCAAAGCTGGGCTCCAGCTGGTGCCGCAGACCTGTGGATGCAGTGCTGGAGAGCTGGGAACCCAAGCGTCACGTGACCGCATTCCGACATTTGCTAACTTACAGTCCTGGATGACATGACATTCTGCTTCAAGACAACCTACACCACAAACGAGCAGTCTACGGGCTGAAGGACAGCAGCTCCTCCCAGACACCGGCTTCTACCTGCTCATAAAGTCGTTTTTGTGACTCGAGCTCCAGCTGTCTCATTTCCAGGTCTTTGGTTGTGGCAGTGATTTCTTGGTCTCTCATTTGTATCTGTGGACAAATCACAAATTGTCAAGGCCCCAAAGAACTCACAGCACAGTCTTTAATGATGTGGTAATCCTGTAATCTGGGTACGCCATTAACAGCACTCATTCCCAAGACAAGCACCAGGAACTGGGATAAAGCAGAGTAACTGGCGACACAGCAGTACTCATGGGATCCAGGGCTAATCTGGGTTACGCTTATGTTTTTAAAAAGCATGCACAACTGCCATATGCCCACAGAGACAGACTGACTAACAGGTGGCAGCTCTTCCCAGTTATGGAAAAGGAAGCAACTGCAAGTTAGAGTGGAGAGAAACAATGTTCAATTTTATTAAAATAATGTATTTAGTTTAAAAACTTAAGCTTCTAAACTTTTTTTTATAAATTTGATTTGACAACTCATAAGTCCAGGTTTCTGTAATCTGTCTGCTCTGTGCTCTACGTGGACCACGAGGAGCTCACTGTCTCCAAGTCTGGTTACTTGGGGCTTGCAGTTCTGTAAGAGAGAGGTTGGGTAAGGAACTCTCTACAGCATCTTCAAAGTATCTGGCTGTCTACAGACCCAGTTATGTTTAAGTGTGAGGATAGAGTAAATGATGTGTATTTGGAAAACAAAACAGCAAAACTATGACCAGCCAACTATCCAGCTATCAATTCCCACCCATTCATTCAGCAAACATTTAAGGACTGTGTCACTAGCTTGGTCACTCTCAAACAGCTAGCGACTAAAACGCTCGCTGTTAAATACTCAGAAGAGAAGAAGCAGTAAAAATGAAGACACCGTGGAACGTAGAGTCACACGTTCAAGGGGTAAAATAAACACTGTGCAACTGACCTGAAGGAAGTTATGGGGTAAGCACTAGCTAAGGTGAGGCCTGAGCAGGAAGCCAGAGTCCTGGCAGTATGGAGAGGGGAAGGGGAGGCTGGGCACAGCGCCACACTCTGTGGAGGGTCCAGTCATTTGATTATGAGTTTTCAGAGACACAAACAGATCACACGAGTTTGTGAGTAGATGTCCACAGTCACGTCCACGCCCCGCTGGAGCTGGGGCAGAGTCAGAGCACAGCACTGAACAGGCAGCCAGAGGGCATGCAGGGCCTCTCTGCTGCTGCTTAGAAGAACCAGGATGCCTCACTGTATGTCAAGAGGATTTGGGATAAAGACATCAGTTTTGAGATTGGACCACTTTTGGGGAAGAACATACACTTTTTATTAAGAGTACAAGGCTATTAATTTGATTCATTGGATGAGGCAATTTAAAAGAACTGCAGATTGTAAAAGTCAATTAAAATTAATTAGCCTTAAACAAAACAAGAAGTATTAAATTAAATGTTTTACAAGACTTAAAAATTTAGTATTTTATTGAAACTAGGTTTCAAGCTTCCAAAGCTAATGCATAAATTTAATATAATAATAATAATGAGAAGAATTTCAATCGGATGGGAGAGAAGATTCAGAAAGAACAGCTTCTCTGGAATGTAAATACTTGAGAACATTGAGTCAAATAAAGAAGAACAGTGAGCGAGGATTAGGCCCAGGTTAAAAAGCCACAGTCGCTGTCACCCAGCGTGGTGCTGGACAGGGACAAACAAGGAAGTGGACAAACAAGGGAGTCTATGCAGTAATAACCCTCACCCAGCAAGTGACTTCGCTAACACTCAACAAATGGCGTTGGGACCCTGGCATGCCTTCTACAAAGAGGTAAGCCTGGTCCCTAACTCACTCTTTACAGTCAGTCTTCAGAAACACTCGGAGCTGGCAAAAAAAGCATCAGATGGAAAATATTTCAGACTTTGAGGGTCACAGTGTTTCTGACACCACCACCACCTTGCCAATAATTTTAAAATTAAGATACTATTCAAAACAAAAACAAGCCAGGCAGTGGTGGCGCACGCCTTTAATCCCAGCACTCAGAAGGCAGAGGCAGGAGAATCTCTGTGAGTTCAAGGCCAGCCTGGCCTACAAAGTGAGTTCCAGGACAGGCTCCAAAGCTACACAGAGAAACCCTGTCTTGAAAAACCAAAAGAAACCAAAAACCAAAAACCAAAACAAACAAACAAACAAATGACACTATTAACATTTTTAAGAAGCAAAGGGTCAAAGCCAGCTGAACATTTACAACAGACAAGGGTTAATATCCCAACCATACACTGCACGGCAGTCACCAACTATGCGTGACTGTTGGGCAAACCGAACCGCAAAGGCAAATGAATGCAGGCTGCCACCTATCTGGGTAGAAATGTCAGTTAATCTGGAGACATTTCACTTCGGAGACTAACCTGGGTTTTATTTTTAGAAAAGGGTTAATTATACAGTCTTTTCCTGTGTTTCTACAGGTGCAAGAGTAACTATGTATTTTCTCATGTTTATATAAATTTTTATTTGCTTTCTATTTTGTGCCTTGTTTAAAAAATTGACTGTTTACTGTCTTTCCATAGTGTTTTGATGGGTCAGTTTCTCTTTCCTGTGGCTGGCTATATAGCATCTCACTGGTGAATATGCCATGGGTAAGATACACACTTAAGATACTCATACCCTCGACATCTCAGCTCTAGAAACGAGGAGGCACAGAAAGGCCCCCCTCTCTAACTCCAGATGTTCTGTACTGGAAATTCTTTTTATATTGGTCACATGTGCGTTTTTAAAGTAGAAAAGAACATTTCCCCCAGGTATCACAACTGATACCTGACATACTTTCACTTCTGGAGAAAGTCATTAAATTGACTAATTTCCCCCAGTTCACAACTGATACCTGACATACTTTTACTTCTGGAGAAAGTCATTAAACTGACTGATTTCTTGGTATAAGAATAGCTGAATGGTACAGTAAATAACACTGACGGGGCTGTTGTAGTGTTCGTCATGGACACTAGCATCATTACTTAATTGGAAGGTTAAACATGAGGATAAACGGAGATCTTGATTAAGATTAAAGCTGCCAGACCTTTCTCTCAATCTCATCCTCCAGCCTGCGCAGCTCCATCTCACGCTGATCTTGCTGAAGCTTCAGAAAGCGTCTCCTCGCAGCATCCTGTAAGCATATTTCCTTCATCTTCAGCTCTCTTTTTACAGCAGCTAGCCTGAAAAACAAACCCTATCAAAGCACTTTCCAACACACCTTTGATTTTTGTTTTTTTCACTGAGTTGCTTGAGCTGTTTGGATACATTTTGTCCACCGCAACACAACTGTGTTTACAATAAACAGAGTCAGTACTCAGGGGGGTCATAGTCAGTGCAAGTGGCCATCCTTATCCTTTCCGGGTCACCTTCCAACAGTCTACCTGTGAGCTCCTTTCCCAGTGCCCTGATGGAACCCAGGGGCCTCTTACATGCAAGGCAAGTGCTCTGGCGGCAAGCTGCAGCCCAGCGCTATCACACATTTCAGTACAAGTGATACTCTTCAGCTGAAGAGGATGACCGCAAAACCACAATGGCACCAAGCAGGGTACCCACATCCTTTACGGTGTTAGTGGAGGCCATCAGCTCTATAATTGATTTTCACTGCTCATAGAAATAGGAATCAATAAACATGGAGAGAAGTCAGTTCCCCAAGCTGAGTGTGGAGGCACACACCTGTTTCTCTAGTACCAGGGAAGCTTGGGCAAGAGATTTCCCCTTTGCCAAAGTTTAAATGTTACAACTTTATCTTATATATATCTTATGTGTTTGCCACATGCATGTATGAAGCCTATAGAAGTCATAAAGATGCACTGGATCCCTAGGAACTGGTTACAGAAGGTTGTGGATGTCTTGTGGGTGCTGGGAACCAAACCCAGGTCCTCTACAAGAGCAGCAAATACTCAGAACCACTGAGTCACCTCTCCAGCCTCTTGTCAAAGATCTTGTGTGTTTGTTTGCTTTGAGACAAGGTCTCATTGTGTAACCCTGGCTGTCCTTGAACTCAAGAGTTCCACACGCTTCTGCCTCCTAAGTGGTGGTATTAAAGACATGCACCACCACACCTGGCATTGCCGAAGTTCTAAATGCATAAGGAGATAACTATTTATGTTTCGATTTGTTGGATCATGTAGTTATGTTTAAGCATAATTTAAAAAATTACATTGTTTCGGGAAGTGGTGGCACATGCCTTTAATCCCAACACTTAGGAGGTGGATCTCAATGAGTTCAAGGCCAGCCTGGTCTATTCTGTCTTGAAAAACCAAAAGAAAAAAAAAAGAAAGCCAGTGGTGGTGGTGCACACCTTTAATCCCAGTACTCTGGAGGCAGAGGCAGGTGGATCTCTGTGAGTTCAAGGCCAGCCTGGTTTACAAAATGAGTTCCAGGACAGCCAGGGCTGTTACACAGAGAAATCCTGTCTCAAAAAACAAACAAACAACAACAACAAAAAAAAACAAAACAAAAAAAAAAAGGAAAAAAATTACCAACAAGAGTGATTTTCCAACACTCTATTACAAAGCATTTCTCCCTACCATCGAATTTTCTTTTTTTTCAATAGAGACAAGGTCTCACTCTGTAGCCCAGTCTGTTCTGGAACCCCACTATGAAGCCTAGACTAGATTCAGACCTCCTAGGGTGTTGGGATTACAGGAATGAATCATGCCTGGCTTAGAATGAATATTGCTAAACAGTGTTCTTCAAAATACATTAGAACTTACATTACTTCTGAAAATTCATGCGGGAGGTAGGGGGGAGATTCAACATTGCTTTAGTATTAATTTTACTACATGTAAGTTCAGGAAGCATATACACTTTTTATTACCTTACAGATTTGCTTAATGGAAATTAGGCTGGGTAACTTAACATACAGTGTCCTCCCTAAGAAAAGGGGGGAAACAACCTATCTGACTCCTGTCCTAGGTCTGCCACAGCAGTGGACCGCACCCGCGTCCCTGTCTCTGCCGGGTCACGTGGACCACACCTATGTCCCTGACGAGCCACATGGACCCCTGCCAGGTCACGAGGACTGCACCCGTGTCCCTGCCGGGTCACGAGGACCACACCCATGTCCCTGCCGGGTCACGGGGACTGCACCCGTGTCCTGTCTCTGCTGGGTCACGTGGACTGCACCCGTGCCCCTGCTAGGGTCATGAGGACTGCACCTTTGTCTCTGCTGGGCCATTTTCTCTTCCTCCTGCAGAAGCATCTCTCTTCTTGTCTCCTCTGCTCTCCGGAGCAGCTCTTGCTTCTGGTACCAAGCCTCATCCTCAGCTCTCTTCTCATCCACTTCAGCTTGCATATTTTCAACTGTCTGCCTGAAGTCGACAATATTTACTATTATAAAAATGCAAACAAGAAGTGAAGTAATTTAATTCAAAACAACTAAGATATACAATGTAGAACCTGCTGAAAGTACAATGTGTGGTTTTATTTTCAGATACAGGAGAAAGTAGGCATCTTTAAAGACACCTCTAGCCTTCACATTTGGATTTTATATACATACTTTAGAATTCAAACTGATTTCTCATTAAAAACTTTTACTTGGGGCTGGAGAAAAGGCTCAGAGGTTAAGATCATTTGCTGCTCTTGCAGAGGACCAGGTTTGATTCCTAGCACCTGCTGTGTGGATTATGTAACTGTTAATAAAATGCTGATTGGCTGATAGCCAGGCCAAAAGTATAGGCAGGGCAATCTGGCTGAGGATGCTAGGGGAAAGAAGGACAGTCAGAGAGATGCCAGCCAGCTGTTGGGGGAACAAGATGTGCCAGAGGGCAGGTAAAGCCATGAGCCACATGGCAAAACATAGATTAATAGAAATGGGTTAATTTAAATGTAAGAGCCAGTTAGTAATAAGCCTGAGCTATCAGCCAAGCATTTACAATTAATATAAGTCTCTGTGTGGTAATTTGGAAGCAGCTCCCAGGATGGGAAAACTCTGCCTACAAGCACCCCTATCTGGTAGCTTATAACCACTTGTAACTCCAGGAGCTCTGGGTCTCTCTGTTCTCAATGGGCACCTGCACACACACAGCGCACACAAGCCCATGCAAGGACACATACATACACATAAACAAAAATAATCTAAAGAAAAAAACCTTTCTTATTTATAGTGTCTTGTTTATCTCAAGAATAATTATTACATGATTACCTCTCTCTCAGGAAATCCAGTTCATCATTCCTGATCCTTTCTCGTTCCTGTGTCTGATAGTCCACAATAAACTTCGGGTATTGATTAAATATGGGATATTGCCCTTTTGTCAATGCAACAAAAGCATCCAGCATGCCACTTGGATGAATATCAGCAGGTGTCGTCTCCATGAGATGATAAACTTCTCTAATTACAACATTTATGTCCAGGTTATTCCGATGGTGAAAAAAATACTGTAAGAAAACTCGATGTTTAAATCACGGTTTACTCAGCAAAGCACGCCATTACTCAGAAGCAGTAAAAATGAGCATAACATCAGACGCAGAGACACGCATTCAAAGGGCAGGAGACAGAGAGCAACTGACCCCAAGGAAGTTGTAGGGAAAACACTAGCTATGGAGAGGCCTGAGCTTTGAAGCCAGAGGAGGGAAGGAGAGGCTCTGGGGGCCCACTCACAGAGCGCCTTTGCTAGCCTGAGAATTGGATACAGAGCCCAGACTGGCCTTAAACTTGTGATCCTCCTGCCTCAGCCTTCCTATTGCTGACATCACAGGTCACACAGCTGTAATTCTAGCACTTGGGAGGCAAAGGCAGAAGGACTACTATGAGTTCCCGGCTGGCCTGTGCTACAGAGCGAGTTTGAAACCAGCCTGGGCTACATAACAAGGCCTTGTCTCAAAATTCCAAAACTGGCTGAGCACAAAGAAACCTCAAGTACGATTCTACACACATTTCCAGACTACCACAGACCAGAGAGGCTGACCATGAGATCATTCAAAGAACAAACAACAACCAAGTGTTCAATGCTCTTACCAAGGAAAAACAACCCGGTCATAACAAGCTGCTTGTCAATAATCTACACAGGGTCAGGGGTGTGGTCCAACTCTTTATCTATTCTATATCTACCACCTAGCACCAATGCCTGACCAGTAGGCTCTCAGTGAGGAAATGTACTTCTCAGTGTAGACACTGACATGTGAGAGCTTCTTGTTTGGGGTTTGTTGTCGACTTGGTGGGTGATGGGATAGAACCCAAGGCCTCTCCTGTGCTAGGCAAGCACTCCACCACCGACTATACTTCCAGCCTTGAGGATCTCCTCCATGCATGGGTATTTACCTCAAAATCATCTTTAAGAGTAGAGTTGAGCAAAGGTGCTCTGGAGCAGGTGTTGTAGGCCACCACGGTCATCAGGAGGAAGGAAGGGTGATTGGAGAAGACGTTGTCAAATAATCGGAGCCACTCCTCTCTTGTCAGCACTTCTGAGAACACAGTTTCGAGGAGAGGCCAGGCATAGAGCTGAAGCAAACAGAAAGGATGCATTCCACACTGACACTCTAAGAGTCAAACCGTCACTGGCAACTGAAGCTGTGCGGTAAATACACTCAGTGCATAATTATGAAAAGAACTGTGGTAATCTGGACAATGCCTCTGCTTCCCCCAGGCTAGAGACCAAACCAGGGCCTCGAGTTCACAGGGCTCACAGTGTTCCACCACTCAACTGCACCCTCAGCTCCTATTTGGACGCTCTTCCTAGACTTTCAGGAAGGTAACTTAAAGAAGAATGGCAAATTGTTAAAAATACAGACTATGCCAGGTGGTGGTGGCACACGCCTTTAATCCCAGCACTCGGGAGGCAGAGGCAGGCGGATCTCTGTGAGTTGGGGGCCAGCCTGGGCTACAGAGTGAGTTCCAGAAAAGGCACCAAAACTACACAGAGAAACCCTGTCTCGAAAAACCAAAAACCAAAAACCAAACAAACAAAGAATATAGACTGTGTGTCAGGACAGCTCAGCAGGCACAGCTGTTTGCTGTCGTGCTGGGTCACCTAAGTGTAAGTCCTGCACACACGGCCACAAATGTGTACACACACACACACACACTAAATGAATTTAATTTAGTAATTATAAAGTAGAATATACCCTTCATTCTTCACTGGGAGAAATACTGTTCTATCTATACCAGAGTCAATTTTAGCTCTCAAAATAAATGATGGCATGCTAACGCCCTTCTATTTCTTACCTGGGAAGTCACATCTCGATCTATAAAGTGCTGTAGCAGCTCCTTGTCATGAAATGCCAAAACATTTTCTATCATGCTAAGAATATTGATGGGAGGGTTAGGAAAGTACTCAAACCAATGTTGACACCAATTGACTACAAAGGAAAAAAAAATCAGAAAATTTTTCTTTAAATATTTTTATGTATTATAAAAGGATTTTTTCTTGAGACAGTCTCACTATATCTATGTGTGTGTGTATGTATATATTCATAATCCCAGGCTAGTCTCAAACTTCTAATCCTCCTCTCTCAGCCAATCTAATGTAGGGATTATAGGCAACCACACTGGGACTTTTTTTCTCTAGTCCTGTGGGTGGGACACAGAAGCCTTACACACGCTAGGCAACACTATCACTAAGCTGTACCCCAGCCTATTTACTCAGTTAGTTAGTTAGTTAGTTAGTTAGTTAGTTAGTTAGTTGGTTAGTTCGTTAGTCACAGGTTCTAAGGCAGGCCTTGAACTTGTAGTCCACCTGCCTTTGCCTCTGGATTAGCCGGGATCACAGGCCTGTTAACACCAGCCCCAGTGAATCCACTTTTTTTTTTTTTTGCTCTTCAATAGGCTCATGAATAAAGAAGAGATAGTATCTTTTTAGTTTCTAGATCATGAGGATTCGACACTCCATGGTGTTAATATAGTAATTCAGGCATAAAGAAAATTCGCCAATTTCTTCAGGGCAGTCACTGAAAATGTGTCAATAAAAACATGTATATACACACACACTCTTCCAAGCCATTCCTAAGCCAACACGTTGGACCTTCTGGTTCCTGCTGACTCCTGTATTTTCAATCTTTGATTAACAAAGGGATTTTCTTAGAAAAGGCAATGTGTTTTGGTTTACCCTTATTGTCAATCTGCTAAAACTTAAAATCATCTAGGAGACAGACTTCTGGGCACGGTCTGTGAGGACATTTCCAGAGAGGTTTAAATGAAGTGAGAAGGGCCACCATCAATATGGTGGCTCCATGCCACAGACAAGGAAAGCACGTGACGCATCGGTACTACAGGGAGCTCCTGCTGTCTGCCTGTGGATGCAGTGTGACGCGCTGCCATGGCTCTCCTCCCATGATGCACCAGAAGCCACTTTCCTTAAGCAACTTTCCTCAAGTCTTTGTCACAGCAACAAAAAAAGCTGTATTCTTTGATGTTATGACCTCTTATCTCAGGTCAGCAGCAGAAGTTCCATCAGCAGAGTATTATATAGTTTACAAAGGTTTTCTAACTCTAGAACTCTGTTATTTCACTTATTACCATACATTTAAATTTGAGCTAATAATTAATCCAGAAGTAAAATCTCGACAAGATTTCAACTTCTTTAAATTGCTGCTGTTAAAATGAGTGGGAGCAGACTGGCCTAACCCAGCCTCAGAACTTGGGGGTCACCTGTAGAAAGGGGGTACTCATACCTATTGCACAGGTGGCTAGGAAGGTAAACCGAGCAAACCAAAGTGAAACAGCGAGAACAATGTGGCATATGAATTGCTCAATTTTATGAGCCTCAGATGGTGGGGATAAGGGCAGCAGCCAGCACCTGGGCAGTACCTAGCAGGCACTGTGTGCCAAGGGCTCCACCCTTCAGCAGTTCTGTGAAAAGCAACCGGTCCCAACTAAGTTCGAAACTGGCTTCTTTCTAACCAAAACTGTCTAAAAATTCCTACTCTCCACATATAAATGATTGGTGTGTCTACTTTTTGCTCTAAACTCGACTGTTTCATACTTCTTGACTCAAAAATAAAGAGATCTAGATTCCCTATATGTGGCAAAGGTACCAAGACACCAGGAAGACACATGAGACTCTGTTCTTGGTTTGGTTCTGCAGTCGTGAAGTACTTACTTATGAGAGTAGCAACAACTTCAAAACAGATGAGCTGATTGTTCTGGAACAATTTCACAAACGGAAAAGCCAAGAGTGGAAGATATGGAGTGTCACTGAAGATCGCAGACCAGTGAGCTAATGCAGAGAGGGTTCTAGAAATAAAAAAAAAAAAAAAAATGGAAATAAAGACCAGAAAGGGACAGCGTTATCACTGTGTGTCTTAGTAACTGATTCAGATCTGGTGGGGACTTCCTCTCTTATCCCTATCATACAGTTCCCCTCTTTAGAAGCACTGGGCGGGGGTAGCACACACCTTTGATCTCAGCAATGGAGAGGCAGAGGCAGGCAGATCTCCGGGAATTGGAAGCCAGCCTGGTCTACATTGTGAGGTCCAAGCCAGCCAGGGATACATAGTGAGACCCCATCTCAAAACAAAACAAACAAAAAAACCCAACCCCAATCTGCCCTCACCACCAACAAAAGAACTCAACCCCACACAAATGGTGGTATTACATAAATACTGTTCTGTGTCTTGAAGTTTTCAGTTATTACTTGAAACGTTAATATCAGGATCTGGAGTGTAAATACCCTCATGATGTTTTCTTGGTGTCTGTGAGAGCTTTGTGCTGAGGAATCTCATTTATTTAAATAAGATTCCTATCATTGGGCCTTGGGGTCTTTCTGCTTTCATAAACAATGCCGCACTGAGTATCATTACATGTGCATCTTTCTTCAAGTGGGAAAACAGACTTGGATAATAAACACTAAGATAAGCACAGCTGTAATTTCAACAGCCAATGACACATAATCCTCAACGGAATGTCTATTTATGTTGCTGCTGACGTTGTGAAGGGATGTCTGTTTTCTCAAGGCTCTTCAAAGTGTTATCAACATTTTGTGATGGGTATTCCTGGTTGTCAACTTGACTATATCTGGAAATAACTAAAACTGGGCTGGGTACACCTGTGAGGGACTTTTTTTTTAATTAAATAATTTGAAGTGGGAAGACCCATTTTTAATCTGGATCTTTTGAGGTGGGAAGACCCACCTTTAATCTGGGACCCACCTTCTGGTAACAGCCTATATAAAGGACACGGAAGAAGGAAGCTTGCTCTGTCTGCTTGCCTTGACTCCTGCTGGCAAGGCCAATCTTTCAGAGGCATTAGAGCCTACTTTTTCAAGATTCTGGAGTACACCGAAGGCCAGCTAGGACATCCAGCCTCGTGGACTGAACAACTGTTGGATTCTTGGACTTCCCATTGGTAGACAGCCACTGTTGGACTAGATGGATCACAGACTGTATGTATTCATTCATTCATTCATTCATTCATTCATTCATTCAATCAGTTCTGCTCCTCTAGAGAACCCTGACTCATACACATTTCTGTCAGACTTCTTTTTTATCTTATTTTATTTTAAAAATTTTATTATTATTATATTATGGGTTTTTTGAGACGGTTTCTCTGAGTAGCCCTGGCTGTCCTGGAACTCGGAGATCTGTCTGCTTCTGCCTCCCTAGTGCTGGGATTAAAGGCGTGCGCCACCATCGCCAGGGTCACCAAGTTGTCCTCTGACCCCACATATGTGCCATGGCAAGTGCACACACAAAATCGGGCACAGCAATCTATACTAAAGGAGGCCAATGAGAGACTCTTAAAAGAAAACAAAAAGACAAAATAGCATAGATCCTATTTCTGTTAACTGTGTGTAGTGTGTGGTGGGAACACACACCTGCAATCATGCTCTACTTGGGAGGCCAAGGCAGGAAGATTGCCAGTTCTAGGCCAGCCTGGGCTACTTAGGGAGACTTGGGGGGTGGGGAGGGGGGGGAGATGGGATCCAATCAAAACAAAATACCCAGTATGCCTGTGTCTGCATTATATACCTAAGGAAGCCAGCCCAAAACGAGCAGCTGCTTCCAGCGCGAGCCGACTTCGGGTGGAAAAGCACAGACTTCCTAAGACCTCCGCACCACCGCAGCTATCTTACAAGGAACTCATCCAATTACACGTTGATTTTACTTTATGTGTCTCTGTCTGTCTGTGTCTGTGGAGGCAGAAGCAGCAGTCACACACATCCCCAGGGGTAGAGTCAGAAGAGGTTGCGAGCTGCCTGACACAGGTGTTAGGAATCAGACTCTGGTCCTCGGGAAGGGCAGGAAGCTCTCGGACCCAAGAACTACATTCTCTTTAAAATATTACAATAGAGAATTTGAAGGTACTTGACATGTTCAAAATACGAAGATAGGAAGCAGTCATCTGTCATGCACATGGATTTACCCTACCTCCACCACTTTACCACAGTAGCTTAGCAAATCTTTAACCCATCATTTTATTCATTAATAGTTAAGTATACATCTTTTAAAAAAAAAAAAAGGGAGGGGGGTGGCAGTGCTGGTAAAATGGCTTAGCAGGTAAGTGAGCTTGAATGTAAGCCTGGCAAGCTGAGTTCAGTTCCTGGGACCTGCAGAGGAGTAGGAAAGAATTCTCACAAACCGACCCCTCACCTCCACAAGTATGCACATGGCATGCTCACACACACACACAATAAATAAATAAATAAATAGAAATACATGTATATATATTTATTATGTATATAAGTACTTTGCCTGCCTGGTACCCTCAAAGACTAGAAGAGAATGCTGGAGCCTCAGGAAGTGGAGTAACATAGTGGTGAGCTGCCATGTGGGGCCTCTGAAGAGCAGCCAGTGCTCTTAACCATTGAGCCATCTCTCTAGCACCTGATTTTGAATTTCTAAATTAAAACTTAGAAAAATAAATCAGATGTGATGGCTCCTACTTATAATCTCAGCCTGTGGGGTCTGAAGCAGCAGGATTGAGACTCTAAGGCTAGCTTGAGCTACATGGTAAGTTCCAGGCCACACTGGGCTAGACAGTGAGATTCTGTCTCAAAGACAAGACATTAGAAAAACAGAAATTGAAAAACAAAAGGAAGGCCGGGCGGTGGTGGCGCACGCCTTTAATCCCAGCACTCGGGAGGCAGAGGCAGGCGGATCTCTGTGAGTTCGAGGCCAGCCTGGACTACCAAGTGAGCTCCAGGAAAGGCGCAAAGCTACACAGAGAAACCC
>CABHPR010139716.1:28102-55001 GCA_902168415.1 Peromyscus melanophrys
TACATATGTGTAATGCAGAGTTCATACTTAGTACATATGTGTAATGCGGAGTTCATACTTATTACATATGTGTAATGCGGAGTTCATACTTATTACATATGTGTAATGCGGAGTTCAATCTCTAATACTCACTCTTCCCGGCAAAGAGAGCATTATCACTGAGGCAAAGGCAGTGTCTAGAAGGGAGTGGTAACATTCCATTCTTTGATGTGGGTGCTGGTAGCATGGATGTACTCAGTTTGTGAAAATTCACTGTGTACTTCACACATGTATTTTATTGTCAATAAATAAGTTCCTTGAAGATAATGTTAGACGTTTCTATTAATACTTATATTTTCTTTCTATTTCAAAGCTGAAAGAAACACTTAAAAAAGGAAAACCATTTGGAAAAGAGCACGGGGCAATGAGATGGCTTGGTGTCTTGGTCAAAGTGCTTGCTGCATGAGCTTGGCGCCCCGAGTTTTACCCTTGGAACTCACAGTGGAAGGAGAGAACTGACTTAAAAGTCATCCTCTGATCTCAACAAGTTCACACACACACACACACACACACACACACACACGCACGCACGCACGCACGCACACACACACACACACACACTTGTACTCATGCATGCACACAATTAATTTTAAAACACAAAACTTCTTGGAACTCTTTCTCTCCAGGCGACCCTACTATCGCTGCCTCCGAGGAGCACAACGCAAACTCCAGCGGGAGCAGTGGAAAGCACGCTTCCTGTCTGCCCTGGTAATCCTCCACAGCAGCTGTCTAACAGACATACAACACGAGTCACAAATGGGACTTAAAACCTTAATAAAGGTAAAGAGAAACAGGGAAAAACCACTTTCCTTTTATTTATTATTTTTATATTTTTTATATTATTTTATATATATTTTATATATATAAATATATATATATTATTTTATATATTTATATATTTTATATTATTATAAATAAATAAATAAATAATTTATTTAACCCAACATAACCAAAATATCACTTTAACATAATCAATTCATTAAAAAAACATAAAAAATATAAAATAAATCAATTCATAAGACAGCTTATATCCTAGGCTTTCCTACTTTCTTACCACATGTGTTTTACACTTAAAGCATCTTTTTAAACTATTTATTTATTTAGTGTGTACACATGTGAATGTGTGTGTGTGTGTGTGTGTGTGTGTGTGTGTGCATGCACATTCCACAACACAGGTGAATATCAAAGAACAATTGTCACAGCTGGCTTTCTCTGTCTACTCTGTGGATTCCAAGGACGGAAGTCTGCTGTCAGGGTTTGCTGTGTTTTGTTTGGAGAGTGTCTCACTATGTGACCCAGGTGGATCCCAGAGTCACAATCCTGCCTCTTCCTCATGCATGCTGGGATTACAGGTGTGGGCCACCATGATGGGCTACTACAGCGTATCTTGATTCGGATTACCACACCTCAAATATCATCTGCCACACGCCAGCCCAGAAATCACGAGACGAGCGTCAGCAGGGTCCCAGCAAGCTGGAGTTTAGTTACAATGCATTCTTACCTCTTTGTTTTCTAAATTACCCGGCAGGTCGTGCTTGAGTATTCTCGTTTGAATTTTGCTCTCTTTAGATCTTGCTGGCCGCTGCACTCTTCCTGACATTATTTTCATCTTAAGATTACTGGATCGCAATGTATTGTTAGGCAAATCTTCAATCACTTTAACCAAGGGAGGAGGTGGCTAAAAGAGGAGAAAAATGGCTCCATGTATTGATGTACCTATACGTATCTTCCACAGTATTCTTAGAAAGTAAGCCTCTTAATATAGGATTCATCAACTTTACTTGAATAGCATGCTTTAATATAGAATAGAATGCATATGTCTTTCAAATTCCTTTAAAGAACAAATAAATATACATGAATAACAGCAGTATGTAGAATTTATCCCCAAAAGGTGCCTCAAAACGGTATGACGGCAAACCACTTTCCACGTGCATGATGACGTCAGCACGTGACGGCGACACAGAGAAGGCAGGGCTAGACAGATGTCCTGGAGAACACTGAGGACAGCACCTAACGGGCACGGGTCCCCTGGACCATGTGAGGTCGAGGACTGTGTTCTGCACAGCGAGGGCTGTCAGTCCCTTACCATGTCAACTGCTTAAGAGGGCAGCTCAGGCGACAGAACCCAAGAGCTCATTTTTAGGGGCCATCAAATGGGAAAATCTAACAATCAACTTACTTGAACTGAAATGATTCACTAGGACATTTTCTTCATAAATGGCACTCCTTTTGAAATCAAATGATCTTCCTTATTCAAAGGAAATGTGCAAATAAGGTCACCTGGGCTGAGTTCTAAAGACAAGGCACAGTGCCCACTTCTGTGATTTAATTTTTCATCTTGGGATGGATCAAAACAGTTTGACCAAATTATGGTCATCCTTTAATATTGCTGAGCTGTTCATTCTTTAATTTCGGTCCATTAAGTTTTTATTAAAGCCTCTATTCTGAAATTATTTCCCCTGCTGGGGTCTCATCCTTGGCTTCAAGCACAATCTCCCCCAGGCCAGAGCCGGAGATGTGACTGGACTTACTTGGCTCCTCTCTGCAATGAATACGTAAGAATTCACTGACTGCATTAGAACAATATCAGAGATTCTCTAATGACAGGAAATGAGGTAAAACTCAGAAGAAAGGGGCACAGGTGAGTCAAAGTTTGTTCAGGAAATGCAGCTACACATTCACACAACAGCCACAGAGACACCAGACGATGTGCCCTAAATGTAAAAGACGATTGGACTTGGAGCTGGCTTTCCTTCACTGTGCTCTCAGGGTGCTAGGCACACAGCAGCCCAAGGGGGTGACACACTCGGAACAGCTCTGCTCAGTCTTCTCCCACCTCCTTTAGTCAGCAGAAGAAAATCAAATGAAAAGACTAAAGACACTCAGCAAGAGCACTTCATATACTGGTAATTTAAAAAATAACGCATACTAAATGTTCCAACATACAAAAAGCACAGAGCTATGGCAGCTATAATGGAATATTTTATATAATATAGATTATATAAGAACACAAGATTATAATCCCATATGATAGAAAATACATACTCACAAACACACACATACATGAACACATATATTAGCTGAGTCTTGTCATTTCAAGTATATAATTATATAGAATTATCTCAAGTACTGAATTAGTAGAAACAGAACCATGGATTCCAGGAAAAAGTTAGGGAGCCTCATCCACATTTCATAAATTGACTTGTAAAACATAACCTTGCTTTGTATGTGTTCCTGTTTAAAGATACCTTACTTGAAATACATTATTGACTTCCAAGCTAACAGCCCTATAACTCATGCCTAAATGAGTTTAGGATATACCATTCCTCAAGTTATGACGCAGCCTTCTTGTGCTTAAGAAACCCAGGCTGTGCTTCAGCATTATTCTTGGGGGTCAGTATAAATGGTAAAATCACAACAAAAAGACCCAAACTGTAAGATGTAAAACCTAGGATTCTGTACAGACTTTGGTTGTAGGAGGAGAGCTAAAGCAATACAAGCCTTGTCCTAGTCCACCTTAGCTGGGACAAGGGTGGCAAGGAGTGGAATGAATGCCACAGGAAGGAAGGTACTAAGTAGTAATAAGAGATGATAAGGAGGGATGGAGCGATGGCTCAGAGGTTAACAGCACTGGCGCTCTTCCAGAGGACCTGGGTTCGATTCCCAGCATGTATGGCAGCTCACAACTGTCTGTAACTCCAGTTGCAAGTGATTGGACACCATCACACAGACATACATGCATAGGCAAAACATCAATGTGCACACACAAAAAAATTTCAAAATCATTTTAAAAAATAATGATGAAAATATTATTTTAGAAAAACGTCATGTAGAAGAAGATGGATTGATGGGAAGGGTAGCCACTGAAGACTGATTTTAGGAAATTTGTTTAAATTACTGTAGCTTGGAATTAGTTAATAAAGACCAAGATAGAGAACAGGTAGCAAAGACAGACAATAGACAGACAGATAATAACAGATAGACAATAAGATAATGGACAGATGATAGACAGATAATAAGATGCTTAGACAGATAAGATGCTAGACAGACCCTAGCAGAGATGATGGATAGATACATGATAGGTAATTGATAGGTGATAGATAAGAGAGATGACAGGTGGATAGAGATATATCTCAAACTTAAGAAATGCTATGACGGAGCAGCGACTGGATTAGAAGAGAACAGGAAGGGCCACAGCACTCCAAGGTTTGTAACAAAGACTCCGGGATTAAAGACCTCTTCTGGAAAAGAGATCAAGGGCGGCAGTGATGGGGTGAGCACCAAGCTGAGAAGGAGCCTGGCGAGAAATCAGAGCTGGAGATGTAACTCTTCGGGAGCCAGGGAATACATCCAGAAAAACAGATGTGTCCCAGAGAAGTTAGAAAACAGCACAGAAGGAACATTTCACTCTTGGTGATACAATACTGCAGTGCAGGGCGCAGATTCAGTTACTGGATGACATACCTTATTTATTTCTTGTGTTAAAGCCTGAACTGAATATACGTTCAGACTTCCATTTTCCATAATAGATGCTATGTACCGACCGTGTGGGCTAATTACTGATGAGCTAATTCCTTCTTCGACGCTCCCAATTTCAAAGAGAAGTTTACAAGTCTGTATGTTGACAAATCGCATGATCCCATCTTGACTGAGCACACCAAGAACCTGAGCAGACAGAAACGATGGGGCTGTAACACTTGAAAGCCCAATGCCTGAAAGTTCATGTACACAAAGAGAGACTACGTATGTGTGTACACTTACACGCATATCATGTAAACACATTTTAAAAGTAATGCGTTCATTTTATATAATTTCTAAGAGGGCAGCTCAACTTCCAGTGAGTCATTACACATTTTAAAACCACTAATGATAGCTCATGTGGATGTGTGTGACTCTGGCCACATGATATGGAACACACCCTGAAAAACTATGGAAGGCTTCGGCTTCCCCAGGCAGGCCACCTCCAACTGAGACACAGGGGTCAGCTGCTGACCCTCACCCCCACACTGGCTGTCAGAGTGAGGAAAGGGGCGCACGTGCTCTTGGTGAAGGCTCCCCACTCTCTACCAGTCTTCAGCTGCTCTAACTGCTATTTGGAGAATGGACTGAGATTATGGATGATATACTAGATTATGGAAGAGGAGTAGGTGGGAGCTAGTCTTCGCAGGGAAAATCATTTAAAGTCATATAACTTGAAAACGTTACACCTGTGGGCTGGGGTCAACAGCTGTAAGCTACAACCGCATACAATTCTTTGACACTCCAGCGTCATGTTGCTGTACGGCGTCAACGGGAAAAGCGTGCTCTGTGACTGGCTGGCGGGCAGGGTACAGCCCTCCACATGCGCAGCAGCAGATGCAGGCTGTCTTGACGGCAACTTGGAAAGACCCTGTCCTAATTACAGATGCCTTTGGAAACTACCTCAACTCTGAGATTTTTATCCTACAAACAGGATATGGAAAATGACATTTGCAAAAACTTAGTTATCCAGTGAGACATCATTTCTAATGAAAAGGACTAAGAATAAGTGCCCAACAATGGAGGGAGAGTCTAAAGAAAATATAAGAAATATGATGAAGCCATGAAAGAAAGATATTTTGTTCTAATATAGAACAATTCCCAAATTCAGAAAAAGGTATACGGCTGTGTGGAGAGAGAAAACATGTTCTAGATAACAACAGTAGTTACAGGGAAGGAGAGTGACTAGATAAACAGGAGACAGGATGGGGCTTACACCCCCCGATCCTTTTCTGTAAGTTTTACAATTCCAGCCATATGAATGTATCAACAACTTAGAACTCTTAAGTAAACCAGATAAGATACCCATGTACATACTGCATGTGTGTATAACTACATGAAACACATAGGAATTTAACTTTGAAATTCATGACTGTGACTGTCAATTTAAAATAAAGTTAAAGCAATTACTTATCAGTAATATTAAATAAAGAACACAAGATTTTGAATTCTTTTTTCAACTCTAGATTCTTCACACACACACAAAAATACTTAACATTTTAGGATTGTGTCAGTCCTGCTGTAAGTTACATAAGAGCTGACGAGATGAAGCTGGGATGCGGCTGGGGTGGGGGCATTAGGGGGAGGTGGAGGGAGGAAGTGTGGGTGGACATGGCTAACAGACACTGTATAGATGTGGAACCTTTCCAAGAATAAGGACTATTAAAAAAGAGAAATGCTTGAACGACAGAGCCAACGTGGGTCTGAAAGCGGGCGCTGGCATTTCTGTTACTAACCTGATTGGAACCAGCATCAAAGCTATCAGGAAGGAATTCCAGATGGCGAACAGCTCGGACCTTAGTAGGCATCTGGATGATTCTGAAGAGCTGTGTGGCCTCCAAGCACCACAAATGCAGGTGGTTGGATTTGCCTCCAGCAGCCAAGATCCGGCCATCTCTACATTTAAAAAGCAGAACCGAAACAGTGAGGGGACATGAGCAGTGAGCTGCTTAGGAAGCAGTACCCCGCAGAGCTTCCTGTGACTAAACTACCATCCTGCTGACCACCGGCGCCTCTGGCCACATACAACTACCAAACGCTGGGGACATGGTTATGCTACCAAGGATCAGAAGGCTACACGTGGCCAGTGGACCATACAGGGCGGCTCAGGCTTACTGAAGAGTCAGAACTTTTACCTGTCGCCTTGAAGTATCAGCTTAGTTTGTTGTTGATTTGTTGAACGAGTTATTAGAGGCTGAGGAACATTTACATTTTAAATACATTTTTTAAAAGATTTATTTGTTAGCCAGGTGGTGATAGCACACGCCTTAAACCCATCACTTGGGAGGCAGAGGCAAGCAGATCTCTGTGAGTTCGAGGCTAGCCTGGTCTACAAAGCGAGTTCCAGGACAGCCCTTTAAAGCTACACAGAGAAACTGTGTCTCAAGAAACCATTTGTATGAATGTCTTGTCTGAATGTTTGTAGGTGCACCATATATATGCCTGGTGCCCTTGGAGGCCAGAAGAGGGCTCTGGACCCCCTGGAACTGGAGTTACGGTGGATCTGAATCACCATGTAGGTGCTGGGAACCTGTGTTCTCTGCAGGAAGAAGGCAAACAAAGAAATGAACTTGACACCAGCTAGAGAGAAACTCTGTACAGCTTCAGTAGAGGCCACAGAAGCTGGGAAGAAGACTTGCTCACTGAATGGCATGAAGAGACCAACCAATGTAGGACGATCTCGAGAAATTCTCCATGTGCCAGTACAAGTGCAGAGGAAGGAATGCAATTCTTATACAGGAGAGTAGGAAACCACTCAAGTAGGAGGAGAGCAGAGGGAAGGAAGAAGAAGAGAGGGAGGCCTGTGGCAGGTGACATCCTGGGTAACAAGGCAGGAGGAAAGTCCAAAAGGGAATGAATAAGAAAAGTAATGTGACCCAGCGTAATGGTGAGTCAACTCCACTCTAGGAGTTTGGCAGAGACACATTTAGGAAGCAGGAATAAAGACAGAGACCAATCGGTGTATTACCGTCTCTGAAAGAGACTAGGGTGCCTTGGATTAGGGTAAGAATTCTATGCCAGTGAACAAAATAATTCAATTGGTAGAGTTGGTGAGATTTCCTAAGGCCTAAGAAGTGGGGAAATTCGATAAACCATCTCCTAGTCCTCCACTGGGCCGGAAAGGTTTATAAAGAATCACCAGCCCAACCAGGAGGCCCCCTGGCATGCAGGGTTTCAAATCATCATTTCCGACCACATCAAACTCACTCTTTAGAGAAATAGCTGATTGTAGGCTTGGAACAATCTGGAACACTTAGACACACCAGAGAGCCCAGCAGCTCTGGCAGTACCACAGATGACTGAGGGGGCAGTATGAAAAGGATTTAAAACCAATTTGAAGAGGGTCCCACCTGTCAGAAATGAGAGAACCGGGCATCACTAAAACTCTTAACTACCATGGCTTGAAACTTCCCAACGACAGTAAATCCATGAGTTTGAAAAGATTAATGATCGAAAAAAAGAGTTCAATGGCCATTTGGAAGATGCCAATAAACTAATGCATTACTTTGAAAACTGGTTTAAAAAAAAAAAAGAGACGCACTAGGGAGGCTGAGGCAGGAGGATGCGGTATGCCATGAGTTTAAGGTATGCCTATGCTACAGAGTAAGATCCTGTCTCAAAAACAAATACAAACAAGCAAAACCCAAAATAACAAAAAAACAACAGAGGAAAACAGGGCTGGGGACCAATTTGCCCTTCCACTATTTTCCATAAGCTATGTCAATACAAACGGCAGCAACACGAGGAGGGCATTTCTTTTACAGTTTCTAATCTGTAAGTGAACGGCACCGGAAGCAGATGTGAAGGAACAATAGGAAAGGAACTAGTTAGTGAGGGACGTTACAGAACTAGAGCTATTAGCAAGCCAAGCCAAGAGGGAAAGAGCTCAACAGCTAATAAACCAAGGAAGGGCAACAGAACCGCACAGCATTACTGTTCTAGTACCTCACGCCACGCTGGCGGAGGCTGTGATTACAAATTCCACCCAAGTCCCCAGAGACAGTGGCCTAAGCTGCTCCCGATGAAAGTGTACACACCGCCATGTCTTCCTCCCTTTACCTAGGGCAGGCCTCGTTTTCAGGAAATACAGGGATAAGCAGTGTGCCGGGGAAAAAAGTTGAGCTGCACCAACCAAACAAGATGTGGAAAGCTCACCGTGCCCCTAACTGGAGTCCAGCTGTGATCAGCACCAGCTATTAGAGAATCACAGACATCGGAGCAATGCCTACAGGACAATCTTAAGGAACACTTGTTAATTTGTAAAAGTTTGATAATAATAGTATGGTATGTTCCCCAAAGGTAGAAATACACATGGAAATATTTGCCAATGAAATGATACAGTAAGCTTTGCTCCTGAATAATACAAAGAGAAAAGGACAGAGACAGAAACAGGACCAGAATCACAGCTGGTGAGTCCTCAGCAGCTCATACGTTCCTCCATTTTCATATACACTTCCAAGTATGCACAGCAGCCAGGCAGCAGTGGTGCACACATTTAATCCCAGCCCTCGAGAGGCAGGGCTAAGCCAGTGTGGTCTATAGAGCTAGTTCTAGGACAACTAGAGCTACAGAGAAACCTGTCTTGAAAACCAAAGTTTGCATAATAAAGTAAAGCAAAAAGTCTGCAGATCACGTCTAATTCTGGAGGAATTTTTTTCCTCAAGATTCTGAATGAAAATTTACAATTTCTTAATAGAAGCTAAATTCTTAAAAATGCCCATTACCTGGTCACAGCAAACACTTTGTATAGGATGCTAGAGCTTTCAGGTGGAGCTGGCAATTGGTACTTGCAAAACAGAGTATCACACTCCCAGGCAAAGATGGAGTTGTCTTTAAAACAGCTGAGGATCGTGTTACTGAATGGGAGAAAGAAAACCTAGAGACAGAGAAGAACACCTTTCACTTTGGGTCCACACAGTCCTCTTAAATTTAAAACTATACACAGTCATTTTTTCTCTACTTATACTAGAGAAAATACATTTTAATATATGATAGCATAATACCAGTATTCATAAGCTATAATTAACAAAAATAAATGACAAACCTTTTCAACTAAAACATTAACTACAGTGTTGAAATACACAAAATTCTAAATAACAATTTAAAATTTGTCAGCTTATATTTAAAAATTCTGATGAAAATTAGATACCTCTGCATCAAATGTTTCACAACTAGTAAACATATTTATATACATACACAAATTACACATGTATTTACGACGATACAGTCGCCTGCCTATTGTCCCACAGATGTGCCGAAGATGAAGTTTATGTTACCTAGCAGCATGTTGTAAAGCTGTAGCACAATTCACTACTCAAATGTCTGTGACGACGGCGGGCTCAACAGACCTGCAGTGCCGGTGTATTCAGTGGGAAGCATGATGTATAGGACCTAACATGGTAATAATAAGTGATGCTTCCAGTTCCCACATCTACACTGCCTTTACTCACTACTTCAGATCATAATCCTCCCACTTTTATAAAGTGTGCTGTTTCACACTGGCGACAGCTTCAGACACTAATGCTCACGTTTCATGACTACATCAAGAGTCCTCACAGAGTGACCGACCTGCACCATCTAGACTGTGTTCCCATGTTCACACAACAAAACTGTTCAACATGCATCTCTCAAAACAACCACATCGTTCAGGGATTGTGATCCTATATTCAGACGAACACTATTAAAAACATTAACCATGCTAAAGAACACTACATGTTAGTGGAAGCCTAGGGCGAGGCTCTGTCACAGTTTGCTGCTAGACAAGATAATGCAACACGCCTCAAAAGCCTTAGAAGCTCCCTCCTGGACCAGCCAACTAATTTATAAGAGGAAGTCCTCTGGGAATAACTGAAAAAGTGAAGATAAATGTAAATATTATGTATACAAGTAAAATGAAAGTATATATACAACCACATTTTATTAGAGATGTAATTTACTTAATGGACAACTGAGGGTGGAGTCCATTGATAGCAGACCTGAAAATGGCATCTTTTATCTATTTCCCACTTTTCTGTTACATAAGCTTTAACCAGTCTCTTGTGGAACATAAAACTTTTGCTAGGGCTAGGGGTGTGGTTGTGGCTCAACAGTAGAGTGATTGTCTAACGTGCCGGGGGCCCATGATTCCATCCCTAGAACCCCAAAACAAAAAGCAAAACACTGAAATTGATCACTGACAGCCTCAATATAACTCTCTGAACCTATCTGCATAAAATGCATATGTGTGTGTGTGTCACACATATACATGCATATGGAATAAAGCACCATGAACGTAACAGTCAAGGTCATTGTCAATAAGACACACAAAAGCCTAACTAAGTACATAAGATGCCGACAGAGCCCGACGGGAAGGGCCAGATCCTCACTTGTGCTCAGCTCACACTGCCACAGGCCATCCCTGGACCTTCTGATACAGACTCACTATGTGAGAGGATTTATAACATGGTCTTAGAGAATCTGCAATGAATTTATTACAATCCATAATGAACACATTAAGACACTTTCAAAACCGGTGTCAAAAAGTGACTTCAGAAAATTCGTATTTTAATTAGCAGTCATTTTTTTTTTTTTTTTGTAGAAAAGTAATAAAGTTTATTCCTACTGGGAGAAGCAAAGGCTTAAAAGTTAATGAGCATCAACTGCTATTTTAGGTGAATAGCTGTGATAAGATTATTGCCGGCATGATTATTCATTACCAGATTTGTGATTTTAATTGCTAGATTTTAATGATTATAAAATTGTTCCTAATGAAACATGTCATTATTATTTAGATAATGTCATCTCCTGACAACATTAAGTGCTTAGAAAAAAACTTCAAAAACTTAACGAAATGCACAGGAGGGGGACAACTGAGCTCCAGGGGCTGGACGTGCTTCCTCGTGGAATATGAAAACTCAAGCCTTCTGTGTTTGCCGTCTCCTGTTGCCATGACAAAAGACGCTGGCTAGGTAATTTGTAAGGAAACAAACGCAGTTAGCTCACAGTTCTGGAGGCTGAGAGCGCAGCGCTGCTCCTGCTGGGCTTTGGTGAGTCTCTGGCTGCAGCACCACACAGCATCACAGGGGCAATGTATGCAGACAACGCCATCGTGGAGACACGCAGGAAGCCAGAGGCTTTCTCTCGAATTCTGTCACCTTCCTTTCTGCCTTCCCTTCTTTCTCTCAGGGTTCCTAAGAACACTGAATCCTCTCAGGCGGTGGTCCTCAACCTTCCTGATGCTGCGACCCTTTAATACAGTTCCTCATGTTGTGGTGACCCCCAACCATGAAATTATTTTCATTGCTACTTCGGAATCATAATTTTGCTACTGTTATGAATCGTAATGTAAATATCTGGTATGCGGTGTATCTGATATGTGACCCCTGTGAAAGGGTCATTCAACTCCCAAAGTGGTCGTAGCCCACAGACCAAGATCCACCACTCTAAGGGTAGACTATCTTAAAGGTTCTGCTGGGCACCCACACGACCACATCTGGACACATTTCCAGCACACATCTTTGGGAGATAAGCACACCCAATCCAGCATTTGCTGGTCAGTTTGCAGAGGTGTATGAAGGCTTATCAAAAATTAAGAAATTCCAGCCTTCTCTGTGGTAGAAGTCTTGCCTACCACGTGCAACACTCTGTGTTTGATCCCTAGCACCGAGAAACTAAAAGACAGACCCAAAGCCAAAGATGGCAGCACACTCCCGTAATCCCAGCATGCCAAGGCTGAGGCAGGACAGCAGTTAAGAACAGCCTAGGCTAAATAGTGAGACCTTATTTCAAAATCAAAACCAAAACCAGAACAACACAACAATCCAGGACAGTAACAGTAACAAAATGGAAGCCAGGCGTAATATTTTACAGAAATATTAAGGAGTGTTCACTGTGTAGAGACTGACATACAAGAACCTTCGTTATGAACCATTTTCTGACAGATGTCATAAAGGGTTTTCCCACATATATTGAACAAAAGTAATCATGGATACAAGGATATATTTGCAACTCCTAACTGAAGAACTGAACGTAACTCAGCATCACAAGAACCCCGAGTTACTAATCTCAAGAGGTGTAACTAGTTTACCTCTGTAATTTAAGCGGAACCTTCATTGACATTGATGATACAGACTCTCAAGGAAACTCTGGGCCTTTCACTATGACGTAAATGTCACAATGGCACCTTTAATCTAAAAGCGTGTCCCCCTATGTGTTTCTGCGTCAGGTTCCAATTAAATCATGGTACAGTGCTATGGGCTGCTTTGCAGAAGTCGGGTTTGGAGTCAGAGCACAACCATTTTATCAGCGTTGTGACACTGGATGAGTCCCTTGATGACTCTGAATCTCAGTTCTTCCTTTTGGAGAGCAGTATGCCTTTTAGGATCATTTAAGATGAAAAATAGCTAAGAAGCCGGTCCTGGCGGAGCTTGCTTGCATAACCTCAGCACTCGGGAGCCTAGGGGAAGAAGGTCAAGAGCGGGAGGCCAGCTGGACCCCACTTCCAGCTCTAGACCAGCCTCAGCTGCACAGCCAGACTCTGTCACAGAAAGGAAGGAGGGAGGGAAGGGAGAGTTAGCTGCATGCTAGGCATTCTGCAACTGGCATCTCTTACTACCCATTTCTGTTCTTTGTTTAAGATGAGGTTCTCACTAAGTTGCCTGGGCTGGCTTTGAATTCAAAATTCCCCAGAGGACTGGTTCTATGGGGAAAGGCACTTGCCACCAAGCCTGATGACCTGAGTTCAATTCCCAGGACCCATGTGGTGGAAGAAAAAACTGACTCCTGAAAATTGTTCTCTGACCTCCACATGTACGTCATGGAAGGCTTGGGCATGTGCATGCACATGCAATAAATACATGGATGCAAAATCTATTTTAAAAATACTGCATTATATTTAAAAAGTCATCCTGGCTCAGCCTCTGGAGCATCTGAGATGAGGGTGTACACCACTGTGCCTGGCTGACTTTTAATTGCTGCTATACTACATACAAAATGCAGTGGAAAGAAGTTTGGCGTGGCAGTCCTTCAAAAGCACCTCAAGAGGCTGCCTAGAGGCACAGCTCCTCCCTCAGCAGGGCACTGGACTAACACATGGCCCTAGGTTCACTCCCCACCCCACCCCACCCCACCCCAGGAAAGAACCCACAACACCAAGAACAACAAAGAACGCTGGACTCAAAGGTCCACGGTCACTTTTCTGGACGTCTTAGGAGCGGAGATGTTTCAGACTTAGCGTTATTACCACCTTGAGAAGGTGCTCCAAGATGACACCTACCACAACAGGATGTGGTCTGGCCAGCAGCGCATCCTCGGATACATTCGTGCTCTGGGCCGTGCCAGTTCAGTTCAGATCGGGCTGCCAGTTAACTAAGGTCAGATCATCTTTTGATATAAACTGAATTGAACACCTCTAATTTTCAAAATTATTAGTAAAGAATTGTGCACCTACAGCTCAAAAGAAAACTACGTTACTATCTAGATTTTAAAGAATACATCTAGAGCCGGGCGGTAGTGGTGCACACCTTTAATCCCAGCACTTGGGAGGCAGAGCCAGGAGGATCTCTGTGAGTTTAAGGCCAGCCTGGTCTACAGAGCAAGATCTAAGACAGGCACCAAAACTACACAGAGAAACCCTGTCTCAAAACCTCCCCTCCAAAAAAATACATCTAGAGAGAAGCTCAGGGTATAGCCCAGTTGGCGGCGAGCTTGCTACCATGCGTGAAGCCCTGGGTTCAAGCTCTAGCACTGTATAAACTGAGCATGGTAGCATCCCTGTGATCCTAGCACATTGGAGGCAGAGGCAGGAAAATCAAGTTCAAGGCCATCATTAGCTTAGTGAGTTCAAGGCCAGGCTGGGCTATGTTAACTTGCCCCAAACACACACACACACACACACACACACACACACACACACGCACACGCACACGCACACGCACACGCACACCAGTTTTACTAAGCACTGTGTAAAGTACTGCATATATTATCACCTTAAACACTGAAGTCAAGTCTGAGGTGGGCACAGCTACTATTGTGATCTTACACTGGCTAAAATACCACATGGAGAAGATTATCAGGAATCTACTGAAGCCTTGAGACCAAGTTCCTGCTTTTAAGAAATATCAGAGGACAGGAAACAGTGATGGAACAGTAGGCCCAGTGCAGGCTGTGAAGCCTCTCCCGAGGCCACTGATCTTTAAAAAAACTGGTATCACAGACAGACAGGCAGAATGGCACATACTGTTTAGATGAAAAGTGCCATTACAACATTAACATCATACTGAAAGGATCATCAATGTAAATAAAGGTCCCGTCTAAATTACAAAATGAAAACCCAGAATAAAAATATCCTGTCAGTTAAAATTCGATCAGAATTAAAGTTTTATTTTGAAGACTGGGTTACGTTTAGCTTCTATTTCCAACACTGCACACCAGGAACAGAAACTATTCGGCCATCTCCAAATTTTGCATAGCCCAGGAGCGAAGAATATTTTTATTACTTATTCATTCTTTTTATTTTTTTATTTTAATGGCTGGCCTGTAACCGGCTACACAGATCAGGTTGGCCTTAACTTGAGGCAATCCTGGGGCCTCCTGAGTGCTCAGATTACAGGCCTAGGCTGCACAGCAGGCTATTTTACATGTTTAAACAGTTTCATTTTAAAGGGCTATATAACCTTGGTTTCGTATTATATTTATCTTTGTGCATGAGTGTTTTTGCGTGTGCACATATGTGACCGCACACACATGCTGGTAAGAGGACAGTTTGCAGGAGTCAGTTCTCTGTTTCCATCCCGTGGGTCCCAGGGATTCAATCCAGGTCGTCAAGCCTGGTGGTAAGTGCCTCTTCTTGCCGAGCCATCTTGCTTGCCCAACTATCTCTTTTGTAAAGAAAGAGTTTGCTGGTAACTTATAGACTACAGGGTTCTATTATTTTGCAATATATTTACATGCATGCATCACGGACTGTCTCTCTCTCTCTAACTGGATTCTCATACCACTAAAATCTGGAGACATTTTTAACTAAATGTCTGCATGACCAAACCGTGTTCACACTGGCATCCACGCCAAGAGCAAAAGGCTGCTGTCTCTGTTCCACAGCCATCTCCACTGAGGGCTCAACTCCCACTCCTCTCTCCGCTGTGGGAGTTAAATTCAAGTGAAGTGCTAAAGCAATTAAAGAAGAAAAGACCTACTAAGACATTTGGTTCACGTCCCCAATGAATATGCTGCCTACAACTTCCATCTTCTTTTTAATTATTAAAAGCATGCTAAAGAACTCTGGGACTTCCATGGAGACGGTGTGATCAATTTTTGGTTGACATGCACTATTAGCTGCTCATGCTAATAACGAAGAGAATAAAGGCAACACCACATTACAACACAGCCTAAGTGAAGCAATTAATCTCACAGGAGACACAGATACTACTAAATATAGTATTTAGCTAATCAGAGAAAAAATACTAAACATGGAAAGCAAAATAAATGACTCTTTTAAAAGGTAGTATATTTACATATAGGGTACTAATTAGTGATTAAAAGGAACAAAACACATAAAACAGGCCTTAAAGAAATTATTACCAAATAGTTCAATTTATATGAGTTTTATAATAGAAAAACCAAACCATAGTAAAAAATATCAGAAATACCCGTGAAAGGCTATGACGATAAGCAGTGACGGGAAAGATCCAGTGCCCACTGCAAAGTGGCTTCCCACATACTATGTAATTATGAACTGAGAAACGAACAGGAAGGAACGTAATAAAATAAAAAGAATTCAATGCATGTGATTGTTGGCTGTACCCAAATGGACTTTCAAGCTAGTATGTGTGTATGCAATACTGCATCCGGGTTTGTTTGGAGCACGCCACCCTCCTCTGCCCACCCTTCAGTTCACGGGTTGGCAGTCACTCTGGTGATTAAACGTCAGTGACAGTGACTTCACGGACCTTGACTGACCGACGGCCTTGCTTTATTTTGGCTTTCCCTCTGGACACCTAAGAGGATGTATGCTATATGTTTTGGTCAGCTTACTCCTTAAAAAATTTGGCTTCACTATGCAGGGATTTTACTCTCATGTTAAATTTTTTTCCTCTAAATTTAAGAAGCAGTGGCCACTGCTACCAGTAAAAGTCACAAGATAGCTAAGACTTACTGTTTGGTTAAGATGAGATAGTTGTGAACCCAAATATTAGTGGGAATAACCTGGATTAACTAAATGAACACAATGCTGTCTGAACAGCTTTGGCTATTCCCACTGTGTGAGCTGCCATCAGGAAGAGTCAACTCAATACAGACTCACTTTAACAAGTTTTCCATGTAAAAAAAAAGAATTCTCAATAAAAAGAACATCTCCTTTGTGGAAAAAAAAAAAAAAAAGGAAGAAAAGAAGATATGATAAAAATTTATCAGGCAACAGTAAAGATCACCCCACACAGGTCACAAGTGTACACATCTGTCACACTTACCAAATGATGTGTAGGCATTTCATGTGTAAATATTCTATTAACAAATAATTCAACCATGATCGATTAAATGCAGACTTATGTACTTAAGTACAATGATGTTTGCATTTAAATTTAAATTTACTTTAAAATACATAAATAACAATCAATGACCAGAGGGAGAGATGATCAATCATATACTAACATGTTACAAACTGCACAGTACAGTAACATGTTAATGAAGGACTCTAGATGACAGGTATCCGTGTTCAATATGAAATTCTTATGAATCTGCTGTATGTTTAAGGTTGTTGATAGCAAAATTGGAAAAAGGTTCACAACTGAAACATCTTAAAATCTGTCACTTACGACAGCGGCAGTTTCGCGGCTATAATTTAAAAGAAGAATTTCGGTGTTCTGAGTTCATCCCGACTATCTACTCTGCCGGTGTTGTACTGTGAGATCACAGCTACTGAAGACACAAAGAACCATCCGATTGCGTCCCCCTGAATCCCGTGACCAAGCAGACAGCGGGAGAAGCACAGAGCAGGACACCGCCGCTGACCTTCTGTATCCCCACAGACTGGCGGATGTTCAGCTTTCTTTTCCTCTGGAAAGTATCCAAGTCCCAGAGCTGAGCTGTGTCCGAGGAAGTAGTGATGGCGTATCTTCCGGACGCGTGCACAGAGATCGAACACACTGACGATTCATGTCCTCTCATCCAGCTAACCAGCTCCTTGGTGACTGCGGTAACAGTGAGATTGTTACGTGTAAAGCATCACTCACTGAAAAACAAAACACTATACATACACATTGTTTGTGGGCTAATCCAACTAATGGACAGGAACACAAAGGCATCTCCTTTAACACTGCCAAAGATGGGAGCCTGTGGGTAACATTTACCACAGGGGTAACATACAATCACAGATACTCCATAGGAGACCTCCTGAGGGCTAAGAGTAGTCTCAGTGAGGACTAGAACTTGGGTACCGTTCCATGGTAACAGCTTTATGTTGCAGTATGGCATATCTGTGTCTCCGTTTTACAAATAGTTTGAGGCTATAGTCTATAGACGGGAAGAGGAGTGACTAGACAGGGCTGTAACAATCCAGACAAGAAACAGGAGCTTAAACTAAGAAACTGGCAAAGGAAAAAAAGGAGCACATTCAAAAGCTACCAATGCTGGAGAAATACCATCGACGCACTGAGCTACGGGCTCCAGTGGTTCCAGCTCAGCTATCGTGTGATAATGCACAAAGAAGAACAGACTTAGCACGGTGGGGAAAAGGACAAACTTGATTTAAATAACTAAGTGTGCCAGGCACAGTGACACACACCTGTCACCTGAGAGCACTTGGGAGGTTGAGGCAGGGGTTGACTGTAAGTTTCAAGTCAGCTGGACAGCATAGTGAATATGAGGCCATTTCTGACCACACAGAGAGATCCTATTTCAGAAGAAAGAAAGAAATCAAGCCACACAGATAATCAAAATTAAAATGAATTTGGGCCAGGCCTGCTGGCTCGGCACACGGCAGGCTAAAGCGGAGGAGCTGAGTCTGAAGCCTGGACTCCACGGCGGATTCCAGGTCAGCCGGGACTACACAGCAGAACTGTTTCAATACATAAATAAATAAATACTAATAAAAGGTTTGACTTTGAGGTAGTCGTGTGTGTGTGTGTGTGTGTGTGTGTCTGTCTGTCTGTCTGTCTGTGCAGAGAAAACAGTCTGGTAAAGCAAATAGCATTGCCACTGAGGAACTAAATCTGAGTTTTATTTTATCCTCACACCTGTGTGAATGTTTCTAAATTGTCAATATTATATCACTTTTGTGATCCAGATTCTTCCTCCCAGAAAAAGTGGAAGTGAGGAGAGAAAGAGAGCAAGACAGAAATCTTGGAAATGTTACGATCCAAAGTAGGTCAGAACAGAAGACAGAGCAACGAGTTCCTTGGGGAAACAGCAGTTTCCCAACACCAGCCTAATGCCCGTGACTGCTCTCGTTCCTTCCTCTTGCTCTGCAGTGAAGTATGAAAAGCGGGGAACACTGTGAGCTTTTCATAAGCTACACTTAAACCACCACTTTTCAATTCAGTACTGTCCCTCTCGGCCTAGGTTGTAAAATTTTCCCTTTTTATGAAGTGCAACTTTCTTTCTGCTATTGAGTAGAAAATTCAAAGCTGGCCAACGACACTGCAGTTCTTGGTCTAGAGGTGGAGCCCGTGAGATCTGTCCCTTTCAGGATAGCATGGCCATTGTGTCCCTACTCAGGCTTCTTTAGGCAGCCATGTTGTTGAGGTATCATGGGTGCAGCAGCTTCCCTGGCGTTTCTAGGAGACTTGGTCTCCTATCAGACTTCCTGGTCAATCCAAAGGTTTGTCTGTTTGACTGGCTGGTTTTTAGAGCTAAGGTTTCTCTGTGTAACAGCCCTGGCTGTGCTGGAACTCACTTTGTAGACCAGGCTGGCCTTGAATAGATCTGCCTGCCTCTGTCCCCCGAGTGATGGGATTTTTTAAAATATGGATTATGGGAATTGAACTCAGGTCCTCATGCTTACAAAACAGGCACTATACTACCTGAGCTCTCTCTCCAGCTTCAATCCCAAGTTTGGGGTTTTGGGGTTTTTTTTGGTTTTTTATTTTGTTTTGGTTTGGTTTGGTTTTTGAGGCAGGGTTTCTCTGTGTTGTTTTGGTGCCTGTCCTGGATCTTGCTCTGTAGACCAGGCTGGCCTCGAACTCACAGAGATCCTCCTGGCTCTGCCTCCCAAGTACTGGGATTAAAGGCGTGCACCACCGCCGCCCGGCTCAATCCCAAATTTTAAGTGCTACTGAGAAGCTGGACAGCAGGTTGAAGACCAAAACAATCTGGGGGCTTTATGACCTTGGCGACTCGGGTCTTGCTATTGTGGGGTAGGAGGCACAGGAGTCATCATTTATTAATGGATGCTCTGAGGAAGCAGGATTTGCCACAGACAGACAGAAAAAGGTGACTAGGAAGCTGGGAACTGGAGATGGCGTCTAAGGAACATACTGGGGTGTGGGGTTCAATGAGAGAGACTAGGCTATACAGAGATGGAGTTAAGACAGAAGAAAATGGTGGCCTTGCAAGAAGCTAACTGTAGGCATACACAAAGATTCAATTTCTTAAAGAATGTTTGTCCCAGAAGTGCTGACTGGATTTCTAGAAATAACTAAAAAAGATAGTTATTTCTGCTTATTTGCATGTGGAGTGCGGCACAGACATTCCAAGCTTGAATTCTGGTTGCTTTGCTTTATATAAACCCAGGACACTGGTCAGTTATCTCACTGCCTCAGTTTCCCATTCTGCAAAATGGTGATGATACAATATCCATCTCAGTTAGTTATTAGGATGAAAATAAATCAGAACATATAAATTCAGAAAATAGTCCTTAGAAAAGACTAAATACAATATAACTGTTTATTGTCACTATTATTAACACTAATCATATTTATATATTTTAAAATATTACATACCATCATTTAGTAACAAAAACTACAATTAAAATTTTTTCTTTTCCCTCCCGATTGGTTTGAAGAATAAGGGGTTTAATCTATAATACTCCAGAATGCCAACTAAAAAAACATATGTAATATGATATGAAATATATGGGATTTTGTTTGTTTGTATTTTTGTGGGGGATAACTATATAGTAAGGAATTTGGCCTCAAAAGATAGGTCTTGTTTTTGTCCAAACTCATGGGAAGTAATCTTGGAACTCCTGGGGTTTCCCACATGATAGGAATATCTTTATACAGATAAATGGCTTCTGTTAAGGACTCAGTTGGGGCCAGTCTTACCAGAAAGACCAGCAACATTAACAGACTGAGTATCAGGAAGGCAGGAGGCCTGGAAACGGAATTCATCCACACAGGCCCGGTGATAATGGGGTGAGAGATGTTACCGTCAGATTGCCCTCACATCTACACATAGGCAACAATTCAATTAATTATGTCTGTGTGATGGAGCCTCAGTTAAAACTCTTGACACCAAAGTCAGGGCACATAGATGCTGGGAGGGAGCTCATCACAGCAGACAATGGAAGTGTTCTTTAGAAGCCTCCCAGATCCTATGCTATGCATCTCTCCCACTGGCTGAATCTAATGTGTAGCCTATATTAATTAAGACAATGCTTTCTTAAGTTCTGCTGAGTTTTCTAGAAGGTTATTGAAACTGAAGGTGGTTGGAAATGCCACGCCGACTCTGGAAGCAGCTAACCTGAAGCAGGAATGGTCCTTGGACCCCAGGCTTGTGGCAACCTGAAGCGAGAGCAGTCTTAAATGGACTGCTCCTGAGACTACACAGACGGTAAGGGCCTCGCAGTGTGCTAGTCTATATTTCACTTCAAAGGACAGGGGACTTCTTACCTGTATCAAAACATTTAATGGAATAGTCAGCTAATGCCACGAGGAACTCAGACTTCCTACGAAGATTAAAGGCCAGGGCTGTGCAAGCTTGTGCTGTTCGCTGAACAAGAGTAAACCTATTAAGAAACAGCTGCATTAGTATCAGAAATTCTACCAGTGATCATAAACTTTACAATGCTGGAGTCCTGAGAAGAGAAAATGAGACCTAGAAGATGGTGGGCCAAAAACAGACAGGAAGGTCTAAGAAATGCACTGTGAATACTGAAGGCATTCCTATCCCGTGTAAACGTCACGGTTAGTTACCTCTCAGGGATTGTACTAAGGAGACTGGGTTCGACTTTTGCAGACGGGACGCCATTGCTACGTTTCTGTTAATTGAGCACAGTGGAATTACAACTGTCTTTTGGTTAGATGTTTGTGGAAGCAACGGCAATTGACAGACAGAGGGGCTGAGGAGAAAGGTGATTGTCTGTAAGCTCCCAGAGAAAACATCAGCCAGAGACACCAGCACACAGTGGAAAGGGCACATGGGAGAGGCCACGCCAAGCCAAGAGAGACCTGGCATGCGTTACACATGGGGGAAGAGAAGGACCGGGGGTTCTCAAGTGTAAAAAGGAAGAAAAGAACCGGCATCCTAAGTGTCTGATGTGATTAACTGAAATAATACACTGTGAGTTCTTAAGAGAGAGCTTGGCACATAATTAGAACTTCATTTACAAAACATTTTCAAGTGTAGGAAAAAGGGTAGGAGCTTGAGGATATGGAATCTTAAATCTTATCCTAAAGATGCTGAGTTCAAAGCCCCTGTACAAGATTTAGAGCCATGCTGTCCAAAATAATACTACACAAATACTACACAGGCCATATGTGTAATTTACAATTTTCTAGAAGCTATGTTACAGTAACAACAACAAAAAGATACAATTAATTTTCATATCCAAAGCCCAAATAATCAAATATTCAATTTCTTCTTTATACTAAGTCTCCAAACTCCAATGTGTATTTTAGCATTACACTTCCAATGTATCCAGTCACTTTTCAAAGGCTCAAGAGCTGTCCTCAGCTCGTAGCTATCAGAAAGCTCTGCACAGAGTAATTCTAGAAATAAAATCTGAGTTCTATAGCATGCTCGTGACCTCTGGTCATGCAAACATTCCAGGCTCCGCTGGTGATGAGACTATTAAAGAGCACTTGGAATACAGGAGGACAATTCCAAGGCGGGTGCCTGAGCGACTCCAAGCACAGGGCAGACACTGGAAGAGCCCGTGGGACAGGGATGGAGTGGTCAGCGAGGTGGTAAAACCGCAGAGGTGTAAAGGGGAAGTAAGCATTTACTCTTTCGAGACAAAGGCAGCTGAAGAGAGCATCATGGTGGACAGTGAGAAGATTGTGAGGGAGCTCAGTAGAGTGGGTTTAATTGAGCTGTGAATGTTCACGCTGAAACACACTATTTTGGTCTAAGGATTATTTTGAGCTGAAAACAAGAAGCAGATATGAGCAGTTCCATGCCTTACCTCATTGATCTGTCTGGTCTGTATAAGTCTGAATAAACTTACAAGGGTATCCCTCCTCCCCTCGCTATCACAAAGGACAAAGGTCAGTTTTATCAGCTTGGGGACGACCCCATAGGAGTCAACATAACATAACAAGACATAACATCACATCTACCATTATCCCACAGATATTTGCCTTCCTGTAGTTCATTGCATTTGAGAGAAGCAAGTCTTTTTCCTGTTCACTTCTCCGGGGTTTTACTGTTTTCTGCTCCAAGTAAGCTGGAACTTGCTTACTCTCTGAACACCTATATAGCATTCTGTAAAAACTGTTTTCTCCTTGCTAATCTGTCTTCTGCTCTAAGAACCCTGGCTCACAACTTAGGAGGTTAGGGGGAAAATCACTTTTCCTCCCCTAGCGTAGACAGCAAAGAGACAATGGACAGCACAAGCAGGGAAGACCCAGATGTGGAGTCCCAGGAGAGGCTGAAGACGGGGATGGAGACGGAGAAACCACCTACTTTTTCTGAACCAGATGAAAAGTTACGGACAGCTGAACTCGCAGGCGTAAGTGAGGCTGCAATGGGGAAGAAGAGAGAGGCTCTGGCATGTGTTTTCTCATACATCAGGAGCCTGAGCAGGGAGAGTAAGACCTGTATCCACCAAGTGAGCAAGGAAACTGTGCAGCTTTTGAGTAGTCACTGGAGAATGGCAAAGGAAGAAGGAACCACTGAGGATCGCTGCCACTGAAACGTGCTGCTGTGTAATGGGAGCATCAGCCAGCATCTTGTTGTCGGCCACAGGAGCAAGAGACAGATGTAGCAACTCAAGGGGAGATGGCCGAGGTGGGTGAGGAAGACCGTGGATGGGACCGCTGGGTTCACTGCTATTTTTAGTAAAGAGCAGAAATGATGGTTAGCAGATTTCTAACAGACTACAGATAAGCCTGTGGCTTCTTCTCCTGAACGATCATGGAGTAAGTCACCAAGACCATGTTTCCTACATGTCCACCACCCAGTCATCAAAGTCCGTCCACATCCTGCCAGCTGTCTCACAGCACGCTTGACAGAGGATGGGTGCAGACTCACGCCTCCGCCATGCTCTTCCCTCTCCCTCTGTCTTCAAGCTCTACTGCCTTTCCCAACCTTCGAGACTGTGGCTAAAGGACAGTTTTGTTAGTGAACACCCCACTGGCTGCATCCAGGTTCTGTCTTTGGCAGGAACCACACAGAACTGTGCATTTACTCACACAGATTTTTACTGGTCCTATTAACTTCAATCATTTGATTTATAAAGTATGTGCCAGGTGTTTTCATTTTAACCATTACTCTGTTTCTCCTATAATTAAGAATTTTGTGGTAAGGCTGGGGATATCCAGTGGCAGAGTGCTTACCTGTATAAAGCCCCCAATTCACACCCCAGTACCAGAAGATAAAATAAATAAATAAAAGAATTTGGTGGGGAGAAAGATTTTTGACTGTGCCATATTCCAGTCCGCAGTAAACCGCTGCTTACAGCAGGAATGTGTGGATTTTGATTGACATCAGAGAGTATGACACATTACTTTCACGACTTACTTTAATGTTCGAATCATCTCCACATGGGCACTCCTTCAAGCTGGCTTCTGTGTCCTGACACATCCTTACTGCTGTCTGGATAATTTTTCTATCTATGAAATGTTAACAGGCTTATCCTGTACTACACCCATCTCTATTCTGAAACTGGCCATTTCTGCAAGGATCTCTGGTTTCTTTCATTAAGGGATAGCTCCTGGAATCTAAGAACTGGCCACGAGGTACATTCACTGCTCCTGACATGCTGTTCTGGCCCTGAGAGGACCACTGGGGAAGATAAACATGCGTACTATGCTCATACTCCCACAGCCGTCTGTGTTTATTTCTATCTCTGCTCAGATATCCAAACCCAGAGTCAGGTGACAAACCCAACTCTAATCTAAAGCCAAAGGGCTCCTTTTACTTTCTTCTTTTCTTTCCATTGAGTCCTCTTCCGGTAGGAAGCCAGGTTCTTCTCTTCCCAGTGTTGTCTTATTTATCCAGACTGTCTGAGCTAACTCCGCAACACTGACACTTGCCCCGTGCAGACACCCTCCCACCTTCCCACCCTGCCTCATGGCATGGAGACTTAGAGATCAAGCCTACCTAACTGCTTCTGGACTAGCGGAAGAGGAAGGAGGACGGTGATAATCCTTTGTGGTTCTTGGAAATCAAGTTTCTAAACTGCCTAATGAAGTACCAGAACTTAACGATAAATTTGCAGTCATGGAAATTTTAAGTAAAAGAAAAAGCAAGCAGAGCGGACAAGACACCTCAGTGGGTAAAGGTGCTTGCCGTAAAGCCTAACGACCCAATTTCAATCCCTGGGACCCACACGGTGGAAGGTGCGAATCAACTTGTGAATGTGATCCTTTGGCCTGTACATGCAAGCTGTGACATGATGCGCATGCACATACATACAGACACACATAAGATAAAGAACATGCAATGTAATTTCTTTTCAATGAAAGGGAAAAAAACAAAACAAAATAAGCAGTCGGGATGGTGGCTACCAGCAATGGGGAGGCCAACCCAGGCTGGAAAGAGACCCTGTAAAACCAGTCCTTCATCCTTCCTTCCCTCGATCTCCATCAGCACTGAAAGCAGCTTTCCGAGAACTCAGCAGCACTTTGTAAATCAGCGGGAGGTAACAGACTAGTCAATAGTCAGTAACTTCCTGAATGGTAAGGGCCATACCCAAAGTACCTGCTTACCTGTTTCCATGCAAGTCAAAAGTATAGATGTTTCCCTGGTGGTCCCCAGCAATAAAGGAGTCGCCTGAGCCATCAAAAGCCACATTCAAAAACCGCAAAGCTTTCGGATGGTATTCAGAAGTGCTGTGAACAATGTTCACTATAATTCTGCCAAGACACAAGGATCTAAACATTACATTCTACATCACATACCGGCTTTTACACATAGGGCTCTACTGAAGGCATTCTGCCTGCTTATTCTTCCTGGTGCTCTTCCTTCTCTTCCCTAGACGCCGTCTTATAAAAACTCCTATATAGTTCGGAGAGTCATTCAATGAGAGAAGCTAGCATTCATTTATTCATTAATTATTCTAAAGCTTACTGTCAGAACTGGGGAAGCCAGACACTAGGACTGACTGACAGACAAGATTCCTACCCTGCTGTCACTTACAGACACACAGGAACAGCACATGCTATGACGAACTGGCAACAGGGTATAAGAGTTCGTTTCTGTAATATAGAATGCTCCCAGATGGGTTAAATGTATCTCCTCCTCTAACAGACCTGCACGGTACCCCAGCAGGGGTGTGCTGTGAGGACTACTTGCTCATCACTGCATTCCTGCACCTGACCTACAACACATGACACACTCTCACCACGTCTGTGGGGCGCTTTAAGTTGCTCTTTCAAACCCCCACGAATCACACTTCTCAAACGGTAAGAAATGGAGTTTATTCTTCAATATTACCCTATAGAAACATGCAGCATGAATAAAGCTACGTGAAAGTTCAAACATCTTAACCTTAGTCTTTAAATCGCTCATCCGAAATACAAACACAAGCATACAATTAAAATAAAAATGTGAAAGAAAAGGTGTACACCTGGGAAAACTATAAACACACACAAATACTGCTAGCTGTGTGCAGAGAACTGGAACATGGGTGACTTTCTCCCACTCCACTTTTCTATATTTGATACGTAGCTGTTAATAATCATATACTACTTTCATGGGCAATCTTTGTAAAGAATGTACAGCAGTATTTGTTTAAATTTACTATTTTTTGAGGATTCTTGTGTCATACATCTGCTGAGAGACTGTTTATAAAACTTATAGCGCTAGGCCAGTGGGACGGCTCAGCAGGCAGAGATGCTGGCCACCAAGCCTGGTGACCTGAGTTTGATCCCCTAGGCCCACATGATGAAAGGAGAGAAGTGACATCGACAGTTGTCCTCCAACCTCCACATATATGCCATGACACACACACACACACACACACACACACACACACACACACACACAC
>CABHPR010139717.1:0-20384 GCA_902168415.1 Peromyscus melanophrys
GAAAAAAATGGGCAAAGAAATTATTGAATACAGCATAAAAATGAAGCACTAAAGCTCAAAATCTTGGATATATTCATCAATACCAAGAAATCTTGGCCTCTGGCATGAGTATACTGAATATAAGAACAGAGGATTAGGTCAAGAACTTCTCAGGACAGAAGAAAATCAAATAGACTATCCTGAATAAAACTAGGTTATCAAAGACTGTAGCACAGTAGAACATTAAACTATTAAACAATAAAACCTGCAAACAAAATTTCCATAAAAATTGTAGCAATGGAAGTTGCATCTCTTGACCTTCACAAGATGTGATGAAAATTTTTTTCTGGAACAAAAAGAGATAGAAATTGGCCTTCAAATGAATATACACCCTAAACTTACACTAGTGGCTAAAAAAAAGTCATTAGTATCATAATTGTATTTGAGTGGTATTAGACCGCTGGTTTCAAAAGGTACCTAGTAAAACAATACCCAATCTTATCAAGAAAGCAACCTTTAAAGACTGAAAGAATTTCTTCAAGTACCAACAGAAGACAGGCATCACTAATCAGAAGTGGCAAGAACAAAACTGTATTATAAGTAGACCCAAATGATATTATCACATTTGAAAATAACATTTACAAAATATGACAAACCAGTTGTTTAAAAGAAGAAATACAATAGATCTTATACAGGGAAAAAATGGGGGCAAATTTAAAATAAAACTTGTAGTAGAGAACAATGGACCCACTCAAATATGAAACTCAATGAAAGATTAAGCAGATTTAAAAAGCAGAAGTAGGGGTTGGTGAGACAGTGCAATCAATGAAGTGCTTTCTTTGCAAGTGTGAGGACCTGAGTTCAATCCTCAAGTGTATATTTCTGTAACACCAGGACTGAGGAAACAAGAGACACACAGATTCCTGAGGCTCCTTTGTTAGCTAGCCTAGTCTACTCAGAGAACTCCTGATCAGTGAGATGTCCTGACTGAAAAAATAAAAATAAAAATAGAACAGAACATACAAAAACAAAAAAACCAAAAAATCCCACAACCAACTCATACAAAATGGTCTACCTTACCTAAAGAATGACATTTGATGTTGACCTCTGGCCTCCACACATGTATACATATGCATATGTACCTACATACCTACGTACCTGCCTACCTACCTACACACACACACACACACACACACGCACACACACAAAGAAAGCAAAAAATGATGTATGAAATGGAAGAAAAGCTAAAGAAAGTATCTAGGATCATTCATATAAAATCAATGCACTGTAAAATATAGGAGAAGAGGTACTGCAATAGGCTGAAAAGTTCTGGAGTGAGTCTAAAGAAAATCTCAAAGGAAATGATGCATTAATGGTAAGAGACAATATTTACACCATAAACCTGACGTACAAGTGACAAGATGATTGGTTAAAAGCAATTAACGTTGATCACATCTTCATGAGATGGAGGGTAACTGTGGGAACATGCTGAAGTATGGTAGACAGCGACTTCCAAAAACTCAGGTGAGAGGGGATGAGGGAACTCCTCATCCAATATATGGCAACATGACTGGTATGTGGATAGGTAGTGGGAAAAGATATAGACCCAGAAGACACAACTTATACACAAGTTGCCTTTGACCATAAGTACTATTGGATCTGCAGAATAGTTTGAGTCTAGAAGAATTCTCTGTAATTTCTGAGACAAACTATAGGGACTCACTTCTCTCTAAGGCATTGGAGCAGAAGTTGAATATTGTTAGATCACATTTAAATACAGTTAAACAGCTATTAATAATAAGCCTTTATTGTATACTAATGAGTTGGGGACAATGATAATTTGACTTTCTAATTTACCATAATTAGAATCTTCCTTGATGTTCTGGCTGCCTTGAGCTGAGAGCTACCATTAAAGTAACTTGCCAGATTACATTCATAGCAGCTTGGCTACAGTGGACACCCCATAAATGATGTGAATGATGAGGAATTTACATTACAATTCCAGCTATGTGAACAACTTATGCCCAAGATGTAGTGGGTAGGCAGGCATTCCAGCTTTGGTCTGGAAGTTCCACCCCCATTGAGGCTTTGGTAACTATCACGCCTACAAGGCGGGGCCAAGGGAGGGCCCCGAAGACGGGAGAGCAGGACATGCAGAGCAGAGCTTGATAGTAACTCCCTTGGCCCCGCCTTGTAGGCGTGATAGGGACATTATTTCTCCTATTAACCCAGCAGAATTGTTGTGGAATACTCCTTTACACTGTGTGAAGATGTTTCACTGTGATGGTTTAGTAAAGAGCTAAATGGCCAATAGTTAGGCAGAAAGAGTTTAGATGAGACTTCTGGGGACAGAGAGATCTCAGTGAAGAAGAAAGGTGGGGTCACCATCTGGATGCAGAAGAAGCAGGATATGCAGGAGTAGAGGTAAAAGCTATGAGGCATGTGACAACATGTAGATTAATAGTGGTGGGTTAATTTAAATTATAAGAGCTAGTTAGAAACAAGCCTAAGAAAAGGCCAAGCTTTCATAATTAATTTTGTCTCTGTTTCATGATTTGGGGGCTGATGGTCCCAAAAAGCCTGCTATACAGAATGCCTGTAATTAGTGAAAAACATCTCTTTCTGGGATTACAATCAGGATATTTGGTAGATACAAACTCATACATTGACTCCATTGTGATGTGACATTAATAGAACCAATAAAAGCATTTTCTTGACTATTCTTTACTTGCTTACTTTTCATTTTCATGACTAATAGAGTGAACTAAGCTGGTAACATGAGAGAGGATACAAAAGTTGTAGCAACTTTGAGGGTACAGTACCAGTAATGAAAGTAGCAGAAATATCCATGGCAGTCTGAAATGTCAGCTGAAGAGTTACAGAGAGTGGCAAATTCAGAAATGAGGAAGCAGAAGGGACAGAAGCAACAAGGGCTATGAAGTATAAGTCAGAAAACCTCAATAGCCAGGAGAGCATGAAGCAATAGACTTCAACTACTCAAAGAAAACAGCTACCAACATATATTATTTCATTCACCAAAGAGTCTTTCAAATCAAAAAAGAAACAGAAATTTCAAGAAAGGCATAAATTAAAAGATTTAATGATCAATCACTAAACTAACATGAAAGAAACTGTATAATGAAAAAGACAAGTAGAACTAATTATTCCACAAAATACAAACAGAAGGAACATTGCCAAATTCATTTGATAAGACCACAGTCACCCTGACACCCAAACCACACAAAGTTTCAACAAAGAAAGAAAAATTACAGACCAATTTCCTTCATGAACATAGATGCAAAAATACTCAACAAAATACTCAAAAACCTAATCTGATATCACATCAAAAAGATCATCCACTGTGATCAAGTAGGCTTTATCCCAGAGATACAGGAATGATTCAACATACAAAAATCTGTCAATGTAACCCATCATAAAAGCAAACTGAAAGAAAAAAAAAACCACTCATGATCATCTCTTTATACGCCTAAAAGGTCTTCGACAAAATCCAACACCCCTTCATGATAAAAGTCCTGGAGAGATCAGGGATACAAGGGACACACCCAGACATAATAAAGACAGTTTGCAGAAAGCCTATAACCAACATCAAATTAAATGGAGAGAAACTTGAAGCAATTCCAAAAATCAGGAACAAGACAAGGCTGTCCACTCTCTCCATAACTATTCAATATAGTACTTGAAGTTCTAGTTAGAGCAAGAAGACAACTGACGGAGATCAATGGGGATACAAATTGGAAAGGAAGAAGTCAAAGTATCTTATCTGCAGATGATATTATCGTATACATAAGTGACCCCCAAAATTTTACTAGGGAATTCTTACAGCTGATAAATACCTTGTGCAAAGCAGCTGGATACAAGATTAATTAAAAAAAAATCAGTAGCCCTCCCATATACAAATAACAGACTGAGAAAGAAATCAGGGAAACAACACTCTTCACAATAGCCACAAACAATATAAAATATCTTAGGGGTGACCCTAATAAAGCAAGTGAATGATTTGTATGACAAATCCTTCAAGTCTTTGAAGAAAGAAATTGAAGAAGGTATCAGAAGATGAAAATATCTCCTATGTTCATGAATTGGTAGGATTAACATAGTAAAAACAGTCATCCTACCAAAAGCAATCTACAAATTCAATGCAATAGCCATTAAAAATCCAACACAATATTTACAGCCCTTGAAAAGGCAATTCTCAATTTCATATGGAAAAACAAAGAACTGAGGATAGCTAAAATAATCCTGAAATAAAATAACTTCCAGAGGTATCATCATCCCTGATTTCAAGCTGTACTACAGAGCTACAGTAATAAAAACAGCATGGTATTGGAATAAAAACAAACAAGTTGACCAACAGAATCAAATTGAAGACCCAGACATGAATTCATTCACCTATAAACACCTGAGTTTTGATAAAGAAGCCAGAAATACACACTGGAAAAAATGAAGCATCTTCAACAAATAGTACTGGTCTAACTAGATGTCTGCATGTAGAAGAATGCAAATAGATCCATATTTATCACCCTTCACAAAACTCAAGTCCAAGTAGATCAAAGACCCCAATGTAAATTCAGACACACTGAACCTGATAGAAGAAAAAGTAGGGAATTACCTTGAACACATTGGCTTAAGAGACAACATGCTAAACAGAACACATATAGCAGAGGCACTAAGATCAACAATTAATAAATGGGAACTCATGAAACTGAAAAAGAAAGGCAAAGGAAAGCATCATAAAACAAAGTGGCAGTCTATGGAATGGGAAAAGATTTTCACCAACTCCACACCTGAGAGAGAGCTAATATCCAAAATATATAAATAACTCAAGAAACTAGACATCAAAAAGCCAAATAATCTAATTAAAATTTGGGGTAAAGATCTAAAAAGAAAATTCTCAGAGGAATCTCAAATGACTGAGAAGTACTTCAAAGAAATGTTCAACATCCTTAGTTACAAGGGAGATGCAAATCAAAACTACTTTGAGATTCCATCTTACACCTGTCTCAATTGCTAAAATCAATAACACAAGGGACAGCTTTTGCTGGAGAGGATATGGAGCAAGTGGAACATTCCTCCATTGCTGGTGGTAGTGCAAACTTGTACAGCCATTTTGGAAATTAATATGGCAGTTTCTCAGAAAATTGGGAGTTGATCTATCTCAACCCAGCTATACCACTCTTGGGCATGTACACAAAGGACACCCCACCATACCACATGGATACTTGTTCAATCTGTCCATAGCAGCTTTATTCATAATAGCCAGAAACTGAGAACAACCTAGACATTCTTCAACAGAAGAATGGGTATAGAAAACGTACATTTACACAGTGGAGTTAGAAAATAAATGACATCATGAAATTAACAGGCAAATGGATGGAACTAGAAAAAATAATCCTAAGTGAGGCCACCAAGACCCTGAAAGACAAACACGGTATGTACTCACTTACAAAGGGACATTCACTGTTAAGTAAAGGATAATCAAGCTACAATCCACAAACCAGAGATGCTAAGTAACAAGGAGGACTCTAGGAGGGATGCATGGTTTTCACTGGGAAGGGGAAATAGAAGTTTTTGCAGGTGGACTGCAAAGGGATGGTAGGTAGGGATGGGAACAAGAGGGTTCAGGTTGGGGAGGGAGGGACTGGGGGAGAGAGCATGGGGAGAGAGGACTGGAATTGGGGGGGGGCATTAGAGAGCAAAATGGAAACCTAGTGCAATGGAATCTATGAGGGTGACCCTAGTGAGGACTCCTAGTAATGAAGGATATGGAGCCTGAACTCACCATCTTCTGTAACCAGGCAAGGCTTCCAGTGGTGGGACTGAGACACTTCCTGGATGGCCAGGAACCAGAGACCTAGGATAGAACTAAACACTACTGGTAATATATATATATTACCAGTATATATATACTGCTCTTGGGATCCTTTTTCTTCTACTGGATTGCCTTATCCAATTATATATATATATATATACTATACTAATATATATATATTATGCTATACTAATAGATCAGTGCCTAATCCCATTATCATCAGAGAGGCATTGTCCAGCAACTGATGGAAATAGATGCAGAGACCCACAATCAACCATCAGGTACAACTCCTGATGTACAACAGGCACTCCATGGAAAAGAGGGAGGAAGAATTGTAGAAGCCAAAGGGGTCAAGGAAACCAGGAGAACAAGGTCCACAAAACAACTAAGCAGGGCTCATAAGGACTCATAGAGACTGAAATGGCAGTTAGAGCCTGCATGGGTCTGCCCTAGGTCCTCTGCATGTATGTTGTGGTTGTTTAGCTTGGGGTTTTTGTGGGAAACCTAACAGTGTATTAATTTTTTAGTAATGTTTATTTCAAATATAGTTTTTCTATATTACTCTGGAAGTGGCATTAGTAATATTGAAATAATATTTGTGTATTAGGAGATCACTGATTTATCAGGAGAAAAGTTTTTTTCTTTTTTTTTATTTATTCTTGTCTTATACAATACAACCTGACCACAGCCTTCACTCCCTCTACTCCTTGCAGTTGATCCCCCACAACCTCTCCCTCCCCTCGCCCCATTCATTGCTCCTCCTTTTCCATTCAGAAAGGAGCAAGCCTTTCAGGGATATCAACTGAACATGGCATAAAAAGATTCAGTTAGACTAGGCACCAACCGTCAAGGCTGGATAAGGCAATCCAGTAGAAGAAAAAGGATCCCAAGAGCAGGCAAAAGAGTCAGAGACATCCCCACTCCCACTGTTAGGTTGCAAAAAACTCTGACAAAAATCCCAGCATGGAAGAAGAGAGGTGGGTACCAAGTCTCAACTCTATCTGAAGAGCTATTGGCATTTGCTTGCTTCTGGGAAAGGGAGACTTATTTTTTTCTCAATGGTAGATGGACCACACTCCAGAGCAGGCCCTACACTGAGAAATAATTAGCCAATACAAACTAGACTGCATGGGAGTGGGGAGAGATTCTGTGAATAGTGAGGTGGGGTAGGATCTGAAAGGAGTTGGCTGAAGGAGATAAATATGGTTAAATACATTATATTAAATTCATTAAGAATTAATAAAAAACATTAAAAAATTATACACTTACCATGTGATCAGTATTCTCCTAGATTTTTGCCTCTAAGGAATAAAAGCATATGTTCAAGTAAAGACCTGTGTATTAGTTGTATCTTGTTACTCTGCCAAAATGCAACTTAAGAGAGAAAGGGTTTCTTTGGGCTGAAATATCAAGGGTGAAGTCCACTGTAGCTGGGAATTCCTGTCAGGAGTTTAGGGCAACTGACACCATTGAATCCAGAGTTAGAAAGCAGAGAGTGCTCAGTTCACTCTTTCCTTTTTATTTAATCTAAAAACCCAGACCATGGAATGGAGCTACCCATAGTTAAAAAGTGGATCTTTCCACATTAACTAGCCTCATCTAGCCAAGACCCCAAGGGAATGCCCGAGGCTGACTTAATCTTGATAGACCTCTACAGTTATTTCCTGTAACTTTTCTCTGAGGTGACTCAAAACAATCAATATTAACCATAAGAACCTCTATATGCATGTTCCCAGAAACTTTGCTTATGATAGTCAAAAACTACAAACAGTCCAAATGGAATAAAATAATTGTGTCACAGTTATTCAATGGAATATAATTTAAGAATAAAATATGTAACATGTGAGCATATCAAAATAATCATGAGTGAAAGAAGCCAGAAACAGGGTATATACCATAATTATCCATTTACATATAATTCTAGAAAATTAAAACTAACATATAGTGACAGAACAGAAGATGAATGGGATTGAAAGAAGAGTCACAAAAGGATATGAGAAACATTTTAGTCATGCTAGATAAATATATTCACTATCTTGGTGACTGATGTGGAATATTACTTTAACTAGGCAAAGATGTGTTACATTTGTTTGCCTAAGGCACTTGATTGGTCTAATAAAAGGCTAAACAGCCAATAGCCAAGCAGGAGAGGTATAAGCAGAGCTGCTGGGCAGACAGAATAAACAGGAGGAAGAAGAGAGGAGAAGGGGAAGAACTAGGGGAAAGAGGGGGACATTCCCGGGGCCAGAAGCTGCCAGCCAGACAGACATGAAGATAGCAGGAAAGTAAGATATACAGAAAGAAAGGTAAGAAGTCCCAAGGCAAAATGTAGATGAAAAGAAACAGATTAATATAAGGCTGAGCGTTCATAACTAATGTCTCCATTTCGTGATCTGGGAGCTGGCTAGTGGCTCAAAAAAAAGAAAGCCTGGTACAGATGATGGTAGTGGTTTTACAGGTATACACTTAGGTTAAAATTCAACAAACTGAATATCTGAAATGAAGTTTACTACATGCCAATTACACTCATCAAAGCTGTTATAAAAGCATGTATAATAGACTACTACTACATACATGTCTATCAAAATGGATGAAATGTAAAAGACTGACAATGCTGAACACTGGTGAACATTTGGAATAACTAGAACTCTTTCATATATTGCTGATAAGAAAATAAAATAGTACAACCACTTTGAAAACTGTGGCAATGTCCTTCATTTAACATGAATTCTATTCTTATGCCTTTGTTGAAAGAAAGGGTCATACAAAATGCATCCACAAGTATTTACAGCAGTTTTATTCATAGTGGCTAAAATCTGGAAATCTCTATCGGTAGGTTTATGACAAAGGTCATCATGGTATAGAGTATTACTCAGCAGTAAAATGAATTGACTGCTGGATACAGGCAACAGCATGACTGACTTGGGATCACCGTACTGAGAACCAACCCAGGTACTGATTCTTTTTACATGGAACTTCGGGAAAAACTAATACAACTTATAGAAAAAGCACTAGTGCTTTCTCTCCATTTCTACACTGGATTCCTTGGGGATGTCATAGGGTGTTTTTGGTTGGAGGGGAGCACCTTTGAAGCTTATAGAAATGCTTTTAGATCTGGTTTATAGTGTGGCATTTAATTGTATAAACTGTCAGAGACATAAAATTGAAAAGAACAGAATTTCTTGTAACTCATAAAGTTTCTCCAAGTGATGACAGTTTGGGAGAGTTTCTGAGAAAGTTCAATCTTTGACTACATGCAAATACCTGATTATTTCTTCTGTCTGAAGCTTGCTGCTCCACAGTGCTTCCTTGCCCACTTCTTGACAGCTCTGTCATAAAAACTCCCCATGCTGAGTCTAAATCAACTTCCCTCTATTAGCCATTTTCTGATCCAAATTCTGCCTTCTGAGCTACCCTAACATAATCTTTCTTGACAGCCTAATATATAAAAAGATGTGTATCTTGGAGACAGTGCAGCAGAGAGAGTTGTAACATGGGCTGTGAGATCTGACAGGCCTAGAATTAAATTCTGACTATGTCATTCATGATTGTATCTTGAGCATTAAGTATTCATTAATATCTTGAGCAAGATACTTAATCATTTTTTGGCCTCAGTTTCCCCAGGGTTAGATATTCACAGTAACAGCACTGACAGATTTAAGAGGATTGAACATATAATCAGTCTAAGTCATGCCACACAGTTTCTGGAATAGAACACATGCTCAGATTAGTGTTATCAGCTCATCTTAGCTTTCTTACAGTTTAATCAATACCAGCTATTCAGTAGTCTCTAACATTTTTAATTCCAGAAGATTTTTCCTGACAATTCTGTAAGTTGTTAGTGGAACCACAACTCACACATCCATTATTTCCCTATCTCTTTCAGCATTACTGCTCTTACAGTCCGCATGCTGCCCTTTGGAAGACAAGTGATAAGGATGAAGGGATCAGAAAGAAGAAATTTTGTACAAAGTATTAGTGGAAATAGAACTTTAATATTATTTTGCAAACTAAAAAAACATATGAATAAACTTGAGCTTAGCTGAATAAAGAAGTGAGACTATCTCTTGACCATGGCTAGATTTTCCATTGTTTAATGAGGTAATCCAAAAGTAGACTTTATTGCTTAGTATATAAAATCTTACTTTGCTTAAGTCTATGTACAATATGGGTGATTTTATTGCTAGTTCTGGGTACTATGAATCATAGCAATCACATTACCTAAGTTTGAATGATGTGAGTCAAAGTGAATGTTTTGTTCTCTGCTTAATTTTGAACAAGTTATTTTCTCTCTTTGAACATCACAGGCTTCCTCTGCAAAGGAGGAGGTTCTAAATTTCTAACTTAAAGTCCTAAAACCCAATTCCATACCTGTATGTATTTATTGAGGCAGTGAATGCATATTTGTTATTTGGACATTTCATGTATGCAAAGTTTTTGTAAAAAATTTTACACTCTATATACAAACAATATTTATGTGTGTGTTTTTGTATGTATTCATGTGTGTACAACCATAGCACGCAAATGGAAGTCAGAGGACAATTTGAGAGTCAGTTCTCTCTACCATGTGGATTTTGGGGATCAGATTCACATCCTCAGTTTTGGCAGCAAGTACCTTTACCTGCTGAGTCATCTCATAACCCACAAAAAATAGCCTTTAGTTAATAATATGTATGTTAAAATATTTAAGATTTCAGTATAATTATTTTTAAAAGTTTTGTGGAAAATTATGAAAAAGACATGAATTAATAGATGAACATAAAGATGACAATTTAAATTCCCTCAAATGCTTCAAAATAGTTATGGTTTCTGGGCAACCTATAGAATGGGAAGAGATCTTTACCAACCCCACATCTGACAGAGGACTGATTTCCAAAACATATAAAGAACTCAAGAAACTATATATCAATAAACCAAGAAATCCAATTAAAAAATGGGGTGCAGATCTGAACAGAGAATTCTCAACAGAAGAATCTCAAATGGCTGAGAAACACTTATTATTCAACATCGTTAGCTATTAGGGAAATGCAAATCAACCTACTAAGATTCCCTCTTACACCTGTCAGAATGGCTAAGTAAAAAACACAAGCGACAGCTCACGTTGAAGAGGATGTGGAGCAAGGGGAACACTCTCCATTGCTAGTGGGAATGCAAGCTTGTACAGCCACTTTGGAAGTCTGTGTGGCAGTTCCTCAGGAAACTGGGAATCAATTTACCACAAGATCCAGCTATACTGCTCTTGGGCATATACCGAAAAGATTCTCAATCATACCACAAGGACACTTGCTCACCTATGTTCATAGCAGCTTTATTTATAACAGCCAGAACCTGGAAGCAACCTAGATGTCCCTCTACCTAGGAATGGATAAAGAAAATATGGCACATTTATACAATAGAGTATTATTCAGCTGTTAAAAAAGAGGATACCAGGAGACTTGAAGGCAAATGAATGGAACTAGAAAAAATCATCCTGAGTGAGGTAGTCCAGACAGATAAAGACAAACATGGCATGTACTAACTCATAAGTGGATATTAGCTGTAAATTATAGGATAACTATTCTACAATCCACAGAATCAGGGAGACTAGGTAACAAGGAGAGTTCATGGGGGGACACGCAGATCTCCCTGGGAAGGGGAAATAGAAAGATTTCATGAGTGAACTGAGGGCAGGTGGGGATAAGAACATGATCCATCAGGCTGGGGATGCATGGAGGGTATGATGAGGGGAACTGCTGATGGGGTATTTGGGGGTCAGGCAGAAGCCAGGTGCAGGGGAACCTCCCAGGAGTCTATAAGGAGGACCTCAGCTTATACTCCTAGTAATAGTGGATAAGTAGCCTGAACTGGCCATCTCCTGTGACCAGACTGGTGCCTGGCCCAACTGTCATCAGAGAGGCATCATCCAGCAACTGATGCAGGCAGATACAGAGACCCACAGCCAAACATTAGGCAGCTTTAGGGAATCCTGTGAAGGAGGGGGAGAAAGGAGTGTAGGAGCCAGAGGGGTCAAGGACACCACGGGAAGGCTCACACAATCAACTAACCTGGGTTCATAGGGGCTCACAGAGACTGAACCAACAACCAGGGAGCCTGCATGAGTCTGACCTAGGCACTCTGCATATATGTTACAGTAGTGTAGCTTGGTCCTCTTATGGGACTCCTAACAGTGGGAATAGGGGCTGTCTCTGACTCTTTTACTGGCTTTTGGGACCCTACTTCTCGTATTGGGTTGCCTTGCCCAGCCTTCATACATGGGTAGGTGCTTAGCCTTACTGCAACTTGACCTAGGTCCTCTGTGTATATGTTACAGTTGTGTAGCTTGGTCTACTTGTGGGACTCCTAACAGTAAGAGCAGGGACTGTCCCTAACTCTTTTGCTGGCTTTTAGGACCCTATTCCTCATACTGGTCACCTTGCCCAGCCTTAATACAAGGGGAGGAGCTTAGTCCTACTGCAATTTGATATTCCATGCTGTGTTGATACCCATGGGAGGCCTGTCCCTTTCTGAACAGAAACGGATGAGAAGTGGATTGGGGGATGAGAGGAAGGGAATAGGAGGAGAGGAGGGAGGAGAAACTGCAGTTGGGACATAAAATAAATAAATAAATAAATTTAATTAAAAAAATACAAAGAGGGAAAAAAGAAAAAATACATGGAAGGAAATGATTGTAGCTAGAGTTTTTCTCTCTGGGTCCCGCCAAGCCTCAGCAGTCCCGTAGACCATTTATAAAATAAACATACAGACGCTTATATTATTTAAACTGCTCGGCCATTAGTTCAGGCCTACCATTGTCTAGCTCTTACTCTTATACTCAGCCCATTTTTGTTAATCTGTATGTCGTCACGTGTTCCATGGCTTTACCTGCTGTCTTTACATGATGTTCCCTGGATGGCAGACTGGTGTCTCGTCCTCTCTGTCTTTTTGTTCTGGTGCCCAACGTTTGTGGTACGAATTCACAAAAAAGCCTCTTGCCTGTGGCCTTGTGGGCCCCAGCTACACTTGGCCGGTTGTGGTGGCGCACGCCGGTAGGATTTACTGAAGAAGGCAGAGGCAGGAGGATCCCGAGTTTGAGGCCAACCTAGGAGAAGCTTCAGCCGGGCCGAGCCACAAACAGTGGTGGGACCATGGAGGCAGTGGCTGCTGCTCTGAGTTGCTGGCTTCTTCTCATCATGTTGGTGACTGCAGTGATGCTGCTACCTGGGACGAATGGTTTACTGCTGCTTGTTCAGAGAAGAATTGCCAGGACCATCATGTTACAAGAAAGCATCGACAAAGGTCAGTTTGGAAAAGTTTGGCAAGACAAATGGTGGGGAGAAATTGCTGTGAAGATTTTCTCTTCTAGGGAAGAACATTCGTGGTTCTGAGAGACAGACGTTTATCAGACTGTGATTGCTCCAAACCAAAAAAAAAAAAAAAAAAAAATCTGCAGGGAACCATGACCACGCCTAACAGCAACTTTAAAATCTCCAAAAAAGTGATGGGATCCCACAATGATGATTCCACATGGACTATGGTAAAGCCATTAAACTGGTTAACTCCATGGAAAGATTAACTCTGGACTACAAACTACTCAGGACAATTTTGAGATGGCTAGCTGAGATGATCCAGCCTGACAGACTACTCGAGCAAGGACTTATGACAAGCCCTGAACTTTCCTATTATGCAGAGACTGGACAAATGATACAGGGCTTGACAATTAACCCAAAAATGTTCTTTTCAAGATTCCCTAAAGAGATCTTCACCCCTAGAAAGCAAAAAGAAAAAAAGAATATAGATATGAGATAGATCATTGAATCTACTCTGAGAAAAAAGATAAAGAAATAATAGGATAAATGGGTAGATCACTGAATCTACACTGAAAAGAAAAAGGGGAAGATATAAAAATGACAAAAGGTGGATTATTGAAACTTTTATGAAAATATGAATATGGTAAGATAAAAAGGTCAATTTTTGAATCTACTTTTAAAAAGGAATTATTTGTTTTAAATAGGATAAGTAATGAAAATTTTGTCTGAGTTTATCAAATGTTACTGGACTGGATATTGTTAATATATTAATGGAGTTTTCTGCCTGAATCTGTCAAATGTTAATGGACTAGACATCGTTAATGTAATCTTGACTGTGTATATTGTATATACTTATTGGATATAATTTTTCTTGTATTAGTTATAAGCTTTTTTAAATTTTAGACAAAAGAGGGGAAATGTGGTGGTATTGTATTCCCCAAAATATTGTGCACCCTAATAAATTTATCTGGGGTCAGAGAACAGACAGCCACTAGATACAGAGACTAGAAAATGGTGGCACTCACACCTTTAATCCTAGCACTCCAGAGGTAGAAATCCCTCTGGATCTCTGTGAGTTCAAGGCCACAATGGAAACGGCCAGGCATGGTGACACACACCTTTAATCCCAGAAAGTGAGCCTTTAATCCCAGGGAATGATGGTAGAAAGCAGAAAGGTATATAAGGCGTGAGGACCAGAAACTAGAAGCTTTTAGCTGGTTAAGCTTCAAGCTTTCGAGCAGCAGTTCAGCTGAGAGCCATTGGGATGAGGACACAGAAGCTTCCAGTCTGAGGAAACAAGACCAGCTGAGAAGTTGACCAGGTGAGGTTAGCTGTGGCTTGTTCTGGTTCTCTGATCTTCCAGTGTTCACCCCGATAACTGGCCTCAGGTTTGATTTTATTCATAAGACTCTTTAAGATTCCTGCTACATCTACATTTTCCTCTCTGTTAGTCCCACCTATACTTTCTGTCTGGCTACTGGCCAATCAGTGTTTTATTTATCAATCAATCAATCATCCACAGCAAATGAGAGTTCCTTAGCTGTGTTCATATGTACTCTCCACCATTTTAGAGGCTTGAGCAGAATATGAGTGTTTCTTAGTTAGGGTTCTATTGCTGTAAAGAGACATGATAATCATGGCAATTCTTAATATGAAAAACATTAATTGGGGCTGGCTTACAATTTCAGAGGTTTAGTCTATTATCATCATGGTGAGAAACATGACAGCATAGAGACAGACATGGTGCTGGATAAGGAGCTGAGAGTTCTACATCTGGGTTGGCAGGCTGGCTTGAGCATTTGAAACCTCAAAGCCCACCCCCAGTGACACACTTCTTCCAACAAGGCAACATCTCCTTATAGTGCCATTCCCTATGGGCCTATGGGGGCCATTTTCATACAAACAACCACAGAGGGAAAAATTGGCAACAAAAATAATTTTTACTATGAATGATATACTATAATGTCCTCTGGGGTCAAGGAAAATCAAATAAAATGAACTGTAATGGATTCTATGCTGTATCCACTACATCTCCTTTCATTATAAAGACTTGGTTCCTTGACTAATAACCAATAGATGACATCTCTTTCCCAGAATTGTCCTTGGTTGAAAGGAACCTCTCTCAATATCATGTAGTTGGCATGCAATGATTGGCCAGTATGCGGGATTTCAAAATCTGGCCCCTCACTTCTACTTTGGAAACCATTCCACCTCCAAGCTTCTGGCAGAATTCCCTAAGATCTTATTTTAAGTTCATTTAAAGTCTAAATATCCTTTGCCCAATTCTATCTCCCTTCTAGAAATGTTGGCCTAGAACACACTCTCCAACAACTTGCTCAGTGTCAATATCCATCTTCGAATCTGTTTCCAGAAAATGAACACTTTCCACATAGCTTCCGTGTGAAGAGAATGTGTTATTAGCAACACTGTAGGACTCAAGGTACCTAGAACACTAGCTGTTGGTCAGGTTCTTCCTTGGTTAGGGTGGTTAATTCAACATGCAACATCTAAATTAGGCATAAAAGACCTGGAGAAGCATCAAAATAGTTGTAAGATAATTTGAGGAGATGTGAAAGGATTTTGAATAATTTACTTTAGAGACAAATGATAGGGTTTTAAAAAAAACCCACAACATAGAAAAATATGATATTCAATTTAATATAATGTTGTGAAATGTGGCTTTAATCTTCACTGTCAACTTCACTGGATTTAAAATAACCTAGAAGCCATGTCTGGCTAGGTAAGTGTTTCCAGAGAGGTTTAACATAGGAAGGAAGTCTCCATGGTTGAACAGCAATATCCTATGAGCTGAGTGCAACAATGAATAAAAAGAGACAAAGAGGAGAGGAAGTTGAGTACAGAATCTATCTCCCTCTGTTTCCTGTCTTAAATGCAATCTGATCAGCTGTTCTGTCTCTCACTGCCATCAGCTTCCCATCATTGAAGGACTACACCCCTTGTGAAACTGTGTGCCCAAAAAAACCTTTCTTTCTTAAGTTGCTTTTGATCAAGGACTTTGTCACAGAAACAAGAAAAGTGACTAATAGAAAATGTATTTGAATTAAATAAAAATCCCCCCAAATGCTAGATTGTTAGAACAATTGATGATTAAGTTTAACATTATTTATAAGAGTAATGACTTAAGCTTATGTTAAGAGTCAAATTTGTCATCTTATTTAATCTTCACAATAATGCTGTGAAAAGGCACTATTTTTATGTTAATTTAACAGATTACAAAAAATAAGGCTTAAAAAACACAGCAACTTGTCTAAAGTTACACAACTCAAATGTGGTTAAGTAAGATCTCAGGCCTAGGTCTTTCTGACTGCCACTCAAATCTAAACCTCAATCTCTCAATCTCTCTCTCTCTCTCTCTCTCTCTCTCTCTCTCTCTCTCTCTCTCTCTCTCTCTGTGTGTGTGTGTGTGTGTGTGTGTGTGTGTGTGTGTGTGTGTGTGTTTATAATACAGTGCTAGAAGCTGAGAAGCTGAGAGGATCAGAGGATCTCCTTAATGCAGAGGAAGTGTAATATTTTAACAGAGAGATCATGGAATCCTCTGGGACCTGGATTGCTGTCAAAAAGAGATAGCAGTGTGCTTTTCTTGCCTGGAGACACTCAGAAAAGCAAATGATTGCCTAAGGTTCCATTTATCAATAAAATCTAGGGTTAAATATCTTGATGAATGTTTCTTTTTTCCAGAATGTTCTGTTTTTAAGAACTAAATGGTATAACTTAAAAGAAGCCTCTTTGTGTAGACTATTTTAGAAAACATAAGTAACATCCTTATAAGCAGTCCTTATAAAAGACAAGGTCTCCATATATGTCTAGAGACCAGAGAAGATTATGAATAGGAATTCTGAAAATAGAATAATTTAGGCTTAGGAAATCAGATGGGAAGATTCCCAGGAGAAAGTACCCTTGGATAAAAATGAGCATCAGAGGACTGTTAAAATCAGGATAGATGTGAGGTAATATGGCAGGTCATTCAAGCAAGACAGAATAACATGAGCAACATTAAGAATACACTGGCATGTTTAAGGAAGTTTAGTCTTTGAAAAAGAAAGAAACATGTTCAACCATATGGGAAAACTTAACATCATCCTTTATGAAGCCCAGAGAAGACACAAGAACACATTTTGCACTTGCTAGGGCCGTACCTGTAGTGTGTGTTCACCTGTGCTGGTGCATATGGGAAGAAATGCTGACATCTGGATGTCTTCCTCAATCACTTTCCCACATAGTTTTTTAAAAGAGGATCTCCAATTTGAACCTGGAGTGTGCTATTTCCTCTCTACTGGCTGGCCAATTAACTCCTGGGATGACCCTGTCTCCATCCACTAGCACTGGAGTTGCAGGAATGTGCCACCATGCCATTGTACCAGGTTTATTTTTTATATGGGTTCTGGGAATCCAAATTCAGATCCTCATATTTATATAGCAAATACTTTATCCACTGGAACATTTTCCCAGCCTCTGCATTACCATTTTTATAATTATAGTATAATTATAATTTTATTATAATAATTTAAATATTTCATTCACTAACAAGTTAGGATATCTACAACATATTACTGAGTTGGAGACTATTGTAGATATACAATTATATGTATATGTATGTAGAGATATTTATGTTGTTTATATAAAAGCCTGGAAAATTTAGCTGGGCGGTGGTGGCACATGCCCTTAATCCCAGCACTCGGAAGGCAGAGGCAGGCAGATCTCAGTGAGTTCAAGGCCAGTCTGGTCTACAAAGTGAGTTTCAGGACAGCCAGGGCTGTTACACAGAGAAACCCTGTCTCAAAAAAAAAAAAAAAAAAAAAAAAGAGTGGAAATTTTTACCCAGACACTTTCTGAAATATATGTATATGCATACATGTATATGAATATACACACATATTATTAGTTTTGAGAATTACATAATTTTAACCATATTCATCCTCTTCCCACAACTCCTCCCAGATCCATCGCTTCGCTATCCACTCAACTTTGTGTCTTCTTTTAAAACTACCCAGGGAATCCAATTTGTGCTGTACATATACTGTTGGATGTGTGGCCTTCCACTGGAGCATGGTCAATTGCTGTGGATATCGCTCTGTATGCTGTGAATGTGTTGCTCTGATTTGGTTGATAAATAAAACACTGATTGGCCAGTAGCCAGGCAGGAAGTATAGGTAGGATAAGCAGAGAGGAGAATGCTGGGAACAGGAAGGCTGAGGGAGGAGACGCTGTCAGCCGCCACCATGAGAAGCAAGATGTAAAGATACCGGTGAGCCACAAGCCACGTGGCAAGGCATAGATTTATAGAAATGGGTTAATTTAAGATGTAAGATCTAGCTAGCAAGAAATCTGAGCCATTAGGCCATACAGTTTTAATTAATATGAGCCTTTGTGTGTTTATTTGGGTCTGAGCGGCTGCTGGCCCAGGCAGGACTAAAGAAAGCTCCAGCAACAGTCAATCTACAAAGGGATGCACTCTTAAAGAAAGCAGGCTCTCCCTCTCCTAGCAGTCATCCATTGCCAATAGCAATTGACTAGGGGTAGGACTTCATATCAACATCCTCTCTTCATGCCGAAATTTGGCCTGACTTAAGCTTACACAGGTATTATATATGCTGTCCAATCACCTTGAGTTTATACATGGAGCTGCCTGGCTGTGTTTGGAAAACACTGTATTCTTATAGTCATTTACTGCCTCTGGTTCTTTCAATCTTTCTTTTCCCTCTTCTACAATGATCCTTGAGCTTTGGAAGGAAGAGATATGAAACAGATCTCCCATTTAGTACTGAGCATTCCATGGTCTCTTTTTATTCTCTGCTCCTTGACTAGGTGTGGATCTCTGCATTAACCACTCTCTACTGCAAACAGAGGCTTCTCAGATGAGGTTTCAGAGATGTACTAATCTGTAAATATAATGAGAAATTGTTAAAGTTCACCTAATACTATGTCCACTTAGCACAATAATGGTAATAGGTTCCCCACACACACCATAGGGCCTATAATCTCTCTAACCAGAGGTTCTTAGATCAGACATTGGCACCAGTTTTTTGTTTTTGTTTTAAAACAAAATTTGATTTGGAACCTACTATTTTGCTCACAGAGTTTATTGGGTCTTAGTTTTCTGGTGAATCTTTAGGGTCTTCTAAGATATCATTTGCAAACAGGAAGTCTTTGACTTCTTTCTTTCCTCTTTATATCCCTTTTATTTCTTCAAATTGTCTTACTGCACTAAGACCTCAAATAATATATTGAATAAAACCAGTGAGACTGGGCATCATTGTCTTTCCCCTGATTTTAAAGGAAATGTTCTCAGTATTTCCTCCATTTAATATAATTATGGCATAAATATTACTTTGTAACCTACTACTTTCTGATTGAATTTAGGACCCACTCTATGAGACAGAACCCATATCTAACACTGCTAAAGCAGCTAAGAACCCGAGACTAGACAAGTCATGGGCCTATGGAAACCCTACTCCTATTGTTCTGCAAAAGGAACATAGCAATAAAATTTATGCCTGATGACATATTACTACACCCATAGATAAGTACTTCACTCAGCCCTCACCAGAGAAGCTTTTTTCTTGAAATATACAGTAACGAACACAACTGGACAATGTTCAGAGAGTGAAAGACTTTTTATCACTCAGTCCTAAATGGGATATCTTCATCAACCCTCTCAACTCAAGGCTCGGGGATCTGTGTCAGAGGAGGCAGAAAGATTTTAAGAGCCAGAGGTGATGGATGACTTCAAGGAAACAGTGTTTTCCAGAAACAACAGGACTGATGCCTACATGAATTCACAGAGACTGGCAGCAGGCACAAGGCCTGCACAGGCTCAAGCCAGACAAAGCGGCAGCATTGAGAAGGGTAAGTGGGAGGGTTGGGGATTTAGCTCAGTGGTAGAGCGCTTGCCTAGCAAGCGCAAGGCCCTGGGTTCAGTCTTCAGCTCCTGGGGGGAAAAAAAAGAGAAGGGTAAGTGGGTACTAGCCAAACTCCTAACCAAAAAGCTGTCTGCAAGTGATACCCACTGGCAAAGGAAAACTCGGTTTTCTCCAATGGAGTTTCATCGGGTATATCAACCACACTTCAAGGCAGGCCCCATGCCCAGGGCTAGTTTATTAACACAAAATGAACTCAACACTATTTTTGTAGACTTTTTGTCTCATTGCTTTTTTGGGGCATGTTTTCTCTTATTGGTCTTCTGCTTGTTGTTTATTTTGATTTCCATTTTGTGGGAGTTTCGTGTGTGTGTGTGTGTGTGTGTGTGTGTGTGTGTGTGTGTGTGTGTG
>CABHPR010139717.1:20394-41451 GCA_902168415.1 Peromyscus melanophrys
GTGTGTGTGTGTGTGTGTGTGTGTGTGTGTGTGTGTGTGTGTGTGTGTGTGTGTTTCTTTGTTGTTTTGTTTTTAAAGAGAGAAAAAGAACAAAGTTGGGTGGGTGGGGGCTGGGATGGATCTGGGAAGAACTAGGGGAGGGGAAAACATGTCTAAAGTATATTGTATGAAAAAAAAGTTTTTCAATAAAAGTAATTCATTAAGGAAAAAGAACGTTGTTCAAATATGGAAAAATCAGAAATATGTGATATCTATGTTATTACCACATTATACTCTTTTTGAAGTTACCTAAAAGAAGACCATAGTGCTATTGTACAAAAAAAGTATAGAACTATCTAACAGTGCTGTGAGAATGGCACCAGCAGCATTATTCATGGCCAGAGCCATAGGGACAGACTGCTGTGAGGTTAGCTGCCCTGGCTTCCAAGGCAGGAGGTGGGTACTGAGCTAGAGTGATTTCTTAGATAGTTTTCCCTGTTCAGCTCCCACCACCCTCAACACAGCTGCAGCTCCAGGAGAATCTCAATCATCAGGAAAGAAAATTTTTAATTGAAAGTAATAAAGAGGCCAGCACTAAAAGTTAGAAAATTCAGCAGCAGGACAAAAAAGGACTGTTCCGGTGATGACAATATTCTTTCTATGCTCACATGGTTTCCTTTGTTAAATGTAACATAATGTTTTATAGACTTTTCACCTTATACATTATATTTAGTAATGATCTCAGCCAGAGGACCAGGGAATCTGCTGTGAGACTGTGTCTCCTGGAAATGACAGGCCAGCTTCACCCATAGCACCTCAACTATAGGACTGCTAAACAGGACCTGAGCAAGGACCACACCAACAGACATGCTAATGACAAAGGAGGGAATCTCCTGGAAACTTCAGGCAACTAAGGAATGTTGAGAGTAGAATTTTCCCAAGGGAAAGGCCCTCAAGTAGTTATCCAATACCAAGTTCCCCAGCCCTGAAATCCCTTACACACAAGCAACACTAACCGGACTCAGCAGGTTGTATTTATATATGGATGCACATAATAATTACAATTAAGAAAAAGAGGCCACAGATTGAGAGGGAGAGGAAAACGGAAGAAGTTGAAGGGAGGAAAACGTAATCAATGATACTTTCATTTTTAAAGTTAAAAATAAAATTTATAAATTTTATCAACCATATCCTTCTAGCTGACAGAGAAGAAGGCAGGACAGGAAGTAACAATTCTCCACTCAGGCCTGAAAACAGGCCCAGATAAAGGCTTGCCCAGGGCTTCAGTTACACGGGAAGATATCAACTGAGCAGCAGCACTGCTATAGATTACATCTGACTGAAGCCATCTGGCAGGGGAAGAACAGTGCTCCAGAGAATGCTCCCCTGTGGACCACAGCAAAGCTGCTGCTCTCCATATCCCCAGTCCTCTCAGAACAAAATTAGCCTGCTGTTATTGGGGCGGGGGGACACCTAATAATGAATTTAAGAATTAACCATTTCTGAAAAAAAATGACAATTAAAAAAAACACAATTAAAATGTTTTTCTAATGAGGATCATTTCTTTAGGTTTACAGAACCCAGAACATTTAATAATCTACAGCTAACAGAAGTCCATGTGTCAGGAAAACAGAGTACCTGAAATGTGTAACTGCTCTGGTGCCTGTGTACCTGGGATGTATGGCTCCAGAACTCCTACCGAAGCTGTAAACCTCAGCATCCAGGCAGGGTGGTCTTTGTAATTGTCTGTTAGGTCTCAAACCTCCGACAAATGGCTAACTGAGGTGCCTATTTAACATATCAAAGCACACCAGGTTCTCCCAGCATCCCTCAGTCCCTACCTGTTACAGGGTATGGCTAGCATATCCTGCCTCATACCCTAAAGTACTCCAGCCCAGGGACTGGGATGCCCTTCTCCTAGCTGCGCTTCCCTATATAACCAGCCATTTTGGCTACCTGGCCTTTTTCATCTTCCCTTTACACTCTTGGCTCTCCCCTCCTCCCACTCCTCACATGGTCCAGCTCAGGGTCATGTTCACTCCGGACTCTCCCAGATGTCCCTGCCTCTGGCTATGCTCTCCCTCACAATAAACCTTCTCCTCCCCCATACCTAGGAGCAGTCATGTCCTTCCTTTTTTATTTCTTTTTTTTTTTTTTCATTCACTGTTGGCCTTGGTTTTCAAATAAACTTTCTTCCTTAGTAAATAACTTGATTGACCTTGATCATTGTTATTTTCAAATGGCCAATACTAAACTGTTATTTCTACATCATATAACTCATTTAAGGCTCTGGATGACCTAGAACAGATGTCCTGAACTAAGGATAGCTAATAATATCCGGTTATCTTTCACCATACCAAATTCAACAAAACTACATTGTGGATTGAAAAAGCAACTAATGATATTAAGGCATGAATATTCAGAGTGTTCCTCTAAAACCTTGCTTAACTGAAGAGAACTGAGTTTTTGACTGTTTAACCTCAGCTGGTCATCCCTGCATCTACAGAAGTTTCGATCTCTGTCTTTGTGTTCATAATATACAATATCAAAAATCAGAATAGCAAGGAAGAATTAAGCCCCAGGGAAAAAGCAAGGAGAACTTAGCTAAAAAGGATGAGAAGTAAAGAGGATAAAGTGTAAGGCAGATGAGAAGCAAGTCTGCTGAGCCTAGAGTAGGAAGAGAAAGAGGACCTTAATAAAGATTGTTGTAGTCTCTGAGTCGTATTTGTCTAAGACATGATGTGATTCCAGTTTCTAGGGACAGCACATTAGTGTCCATGGTAAGACTGTTAGTAGCTGGAGGAAAAAGTACAATCATGTCTTGACTCCTGGTCTTAAAGGCTTGAAGGCCTGTAAAAGAGAATAGACATAAGCATTATTAAGGCTCTCTGTGTGTGCAATAGAAGTGCAGAGATCAGAATTACTAATTCTATCTAAAGAAGGTCTCATAAGGGAAGGAATATTAGAGCTGGGTCTAGGAAGATTAGCAAGAGTTCATACACCAAAGATGGAGTATGTTCCAGGCAACCCAAATGCCAGAGACATTAAGAATTTAGATAATGACAGGTGTGATGCAGCTTCAGCCCAAGAAGCTGGGAAGCAAAGAAGTATGGTACATGTCAGTGAGTAGTCAGAGATGAAGAAAGGGGTCAGTTGGAGTGAGAGTGAAAGAAGCAAGGAAGTCTAAACTACATTGTTCAGGCAACAGTGCACATACACATTTGCATTTGTTAGAATTCACATAGTATTACCAAAAAAAAAAAAGACTGAAAAGAAGTAAAAATGGGAAGGAATGTAGGAAAATGACTGATATGACTGATAAATTAAAATAATTCAAATAATCTGTTTCCTCTAAGATAAAAATCGTTTTTAGATCAGACATGGTGGCACACTCCTTTAATCATAGCACTTGAGAGGGAGAGGCAGAGGCAGGAGGATTTCTACATAGTGAGCTCCAGGACAGCCAGGATTACATAGAGAGACCTTGTCTCAAAACATATACACACAAAGAAATTGTTTTTACAGAACTGTTACTATGAGAATAAAATAAGATAGGCTTTTTGTTTCATTTTTTTTACATGGTAATGAGTGACTACTTTTAAATTGAGTATTGATCCATCAAATAATAATATGCAGCTGGCTCCTCAATTCTATCACTGCCTCATTTTTTACTAAGAAAAACTGAAAAGAGCCAAAGCAAGTATTCATTGTTCTCCCCACATGAACAACAGCAAGGCTTCTGCTGTGTCAGAGAAGGTAAAGACAACTATTTACCACCTTTCTGTAAGTTCCTTAAAATCCCTGGTTGTCAAGAAGGCACTGAGGAAAAGTATTTAATCATTTTATTTCTTCAAAGAGTTTTTTTTTCTGTTAAATCCAAGCAAGAAAGAAAAACAACAACATTAATACATACATTGTTTAATCTAAATGCTCATAAAATTTCTTAAAAATATGAAGTGAAGAGATGAAACCATTGTTGGAAAAGTACTAAGCCTGTACCAAAAAAAAAAAAAGCTAGATTTGCTACTCTGCAAAGGCAAAGACCTTCTTCATAGCATGCAGAGACAGTTTAACACCTTTCTTAAGAGCTGAGCTGAAGCTTTGCTAAGACTTCATGGACCAGGAAGCCCACAGTATCCACTTAGAGAACAGAGCTGCCTTTTTCTCCAGTCTGTTTATGGGTAGTTTTCATGTATTTCTGGCCAAGAGTTGCAAAGTCCAAAAGGTCTATGGCTTCCTCCATGTCAAGTCGGTCTTCAGGATGGCGGTGTTCCTGGGGCTTCCTCCATTTCAGTGTTGGAGCTGCCATAGACCTCACTGCTACTGCCTCCTTGGCTGTGAACTCTTTCTCCCTCTACAGGGGGCACTGCTCAACCTCAGCTTTAGCTTCCATGGCCACCTGCAGCTTCCTTTTCCTTCAAAGTTACAGACACCACTTCTCAGCCAGCCTATAGCACTGCTGAATTCCCAGCAGCTGACTGTGCACTGGTGACGTGGATGGATAACATGTCTTGTCATATCTAGCTACATATTAGGTAGTGAACATCCGTAACAAATGAATTAGGTGTACAGTGGCATAAGGGGCACTTAAGAGATAACGCAGATAGGATTTGCACGTTAATTGGATATAAGTTTTAAGGAAGATGTAGACAAATGGAAAGATATTTCTTTAATGGAATATCTTTTGAAATTAATTGTTGGACAGGAGTCACTGCAAATTATTCTTCATGTAGCAAAGTCAATTTTGTGTAAATTCCTATCTAAAATATTCAGTGAGTACACAATGGAGATGAAGCAGGGTCTAACATTATTTGGAAAATATAAATGGCTTCAGAGGATACTGACATGTTCTTCTCTTTGAGATTCTTTCTAAAATCTCTATCAATCTAAAGAAATTTAATTTGCGACAAAAAAAATGGCTTAAAATCTACAAACGAGCAGTAAAGACTACTGAAAGCGGCAGGGACGTAGGTCACTTACTGAACACTACAGCTGGAAGATGGCTAAGTTAGAATTGAACCAAATGGAATCAATCTCATGGCGGGGATCTAACATGGATCTTTAAAAAATTAGAAACAGGGCCAGCAAAATGGCTCAGTGGGTAAAGCCTCTTGCTGCTGAAGCTGATGACCCAAGTTTGATCTCAAGGACTCGGAGGAAGGAAGGAAAGAGCCAAGTGTCACAAGTTGTCCTCTGACCTCCACATGGAGCACATGCTTCCTCTTTCCCCAACACTAATAATAACATTTTTTTCAAGATTTCTTAAAAACGCAGCATTTAATAAGTTAAAAACTAAGAAGAAATTTCTTTAATAAAATCGACACATCAACTGAATGACTAATATAACTTGAATTTAAAATTTAAATTTGGGGAATAAAGTAAACACCTATGGTTTTGTTTTATTTGTTTTGCTGCTTTTCCTTAAGATCATTGAAGGAAATGAAATTTTAGAAGGTGAAAATGGAGAATTTAAGTACTTCGAGAAGTGGTACAATTTCTTCAACAAAAGAGGCAAAACAAAACAAAAGAAAAACCACCATGGATTTTTTAAGCCTACACAATTTAGAATCAGTTGGGGCATTTATGTTGCTGGAAGGAACCATAAAATAAAAAGTAAGATTGTTCCAATGTGCTGCCCAAAGGCCAAATAGCAAACACTCCTTAATCCAGGACAGCAATCCTTAGTAACTTTCTACATCAGATGTACGTCTGAGCCCTATCTTTTACACATACAATGACTGTTTAATAGGAGAAGTTGCCCAGGTTCTATGACAAAATCACCCTAGCGCAAGCTGAGAAAGCTGAACCACAGGAACATTAAGATACCTGCCCTCTGTACTCAAGAACAAAGAGAAAAATTGAAGATGATCATCTAGCTGCTGCAAAACTATCCAGCTCTATCACATTCCAAATGCTGTTACCTAAGCTGCCAGAAAACCTGAGCAGGGAGGCATGTAGTGGGCTTCACCCCAAGGCCTGTACCTATATCAAGATAATTTTAGGAAAGTTTACTATAAAATTACAAAGATAAAGCAACATCCCAAACTGTATGCACAATAACATCTCAACAAGTTTAGCAGGGAATGTGTTCTGAAGCACAAAACTAAAACAAAAGAGCAGCACAGAGGAAAAGATGCCAAAATCAGGAACTGCTTCTGTTTTGTTAGTAAGATTATTTTGTCTTCTCCATACTTGAACGTATTTCAATGAACTTTACACAGTTTTTATATTGTTCTGTATACTTTTCTATATTTCCTACAATGAGTAACCATTAGTTTTGCAGGAAGAAAATTTTAAGAGAGGAAACAATGAGAGTGAAGTATTTAGTGTCAAGGGAACAATTCTAGAATAGTTTTTATGTCATCATCTACTCTGAACATTAGCATCATCAAAAGTATATGATTGTGTTGTAACAGCCTTGGCAGCCTAAAACTTTAAAGGTCCCAGAATCAAGTCTTTTCTGTTTCGTTTTTCCTCCATGTAAATTTGGTAAAATATTCACATTAATTCTACATCATGGAAACACATAAATGAAAAGAGAAAGTGACTACTATGTAGTTGAGGAAAGATGCTTTAGGAGTGACCAAAAGGGGAACTACGTCTGGAGTAGTAGAAATGCATCTAAAACTCCCAAGGCGATGAAACAGAGGCTCTCCCTGCTAGCAAGCTAGACAGCATGAAGAGGGTGCAAAGGACAGAGAAACGGCACAAGGAGCGGACAGCAGGAAACATACAAACCTTCAATGTTTCTTTATTTTCACATAGGATTCACAACATTCCTCAGAAAATTCAATTTAGTTGCCCCGTTCTAGCTTGCTAACCAGAACCAATTTAATTTTAAATCTACATGCAGAGCCAAGGGGGACGAAATATTTTGCAATTACTTTTAGCTCCCTGTTGGAAGACGGAATATGATTTAACCAGTTCTGTTCCAGCTACAGTAAGCATCCAGGTTTGTCAGAACTCTAATTAGTATCCTTCCCCTAAGAATTGAAAAGTAGGACACTGTACCAAAATTATTTGCCTTGCTTAACTACTTAATAAAAATAAATTTTGAGACAGTAACAAATGGTTTTTTATTTATCTGCTAAGTGCATGAAATAGTGGTGCAAGGGAGCGATTTGTTACACAGACAATGTCCACCCTTTGCTATAAATCTGCCCATTGTCACATTCTATTTGACACCTAGTTAGGTGATTTTCAAAGAACTAGTTTGTTACTGCGTTTAATGAAGAGCAGAAAACTGACATATGACTCTCTTTCTCAGGTATCAGTCAATGCAAGTGTTTTGTTTTGCTTTCTTCTTTTTTTGGTCTTATGTTCGATTGTGACAGAGAGGTAAACATGCTGATAAAATCAAGTGTTTTAAAAAAGGAAAAGTTATCACATTCATGTATGTTTTTGGGTTGTCACAAAACTTCCAATGGTGGTCTGGTTCTGCTCAGTCTATACAGATTTATTCCAAATAACAAAGTTTGCTTCTTGATTTCCATCAACATAAATAGAGTGATTAAGTTTGGAGGGCATTACATTCTGGCCAATAGTCAGATCTCATCTAGTCTAATTAACCGTAACACTTAAGCCTGGCCTCTGCCTCTACACATTTCCACCTCACCCAGGGTTTTCTTCAGTCAGCCTTTTCCTCATTAGTGTTGCTCTGAGCATCTCAACAGCATCTGCCCTCACAGCCCTTTGTCCCACACAAGGCCTCCTGCTGGGAGGAAATGAGGCTGCTATAGTCTGACTGAAGTTTCCCTTGAGCTACATTGTGGTCTGTCTTTATTAAAAGCAAAATAAAAGTCTTATATAGGGAATTGCCAACTATTCCAGGTTATGCCAAGTTTTCAATGTCTTGATGTTTTGGTGGGAGAAGTAGGAAAGGAGGAAGTCATTTGTAAATGCCATACAAATAGATCTACCCATGATTATTTTATCACTGTCAATTTAAATATAGAGACTCTAACCAAAATTCACCATTAGTCTATTGAAAATCTGAAGATTTCAGAAAGAACCCTGAGCATTTTTTGATAGAAACAATCCAAGTACAAAATAAGAACCAAACTACAACCATTCTAGCTCTATACATTGAGCAGTAAGTAAATACAATGCTGATTCCAGAATTTTATTTTATACATCATCATTTAACCCAGAAGTTGATTATCAGATTCCTGGATGGATTGGGGTGGGGGTGGCAGTATAATTTATGTCTGCAACCTGAGGTAAGTAGATGAGAATGATTCTGAAATCAGTTCTAGCATTCATAGGACTATCCCAATACTAATCACGCCCTCATACCCTAGCTCTGCCACTTAACGTCTTTAAGTGTCCAATTCTTCATTTTTAAAAAGGAAACATTTCCTCCCTGTGGTAGTTTGAATGATGATGGTCCCTATTGGTTTGTATGTTTGAATACTTGGTCCCTAGTTAGTAGAACTGTTTGGGAATGATTCGAGGTGAGGCTTTGTTGGAGGAAGTGTGTTAATGGGAGTAGGGTTTGAGGTTTCAAAAGCCATGTCAGGTCCCTGTCTGTCTCTGTCTCGCTCTCTCTCTGCCTGTCTCTTTGTCTCTGTCTCTGTGTATGTGTCTCTCTCTGCATCTCTGTGTCTGTCTGTCTGTCTGTCTGTCTCTCTCTCTCTCTGTCTCTCTCTCTCTCTGGGAAATGGGATGTAAAGCTCTCATCTCCAGCTCCAGAGCTGTGCTGGTTTGTTTCCCATCATGACAACAATCATGGACTAAGCCCTCTAAAACTGTAAGCAAGGCCCCAATTAAATGGTATCTTACATAAGAGCTGCCTTAGTCACGGTGTCTCTTCACGGCAGTAGAACAGTGACTATGACACTCCCCAATCGAACTATTAAGAAGAACAAGTCACTTAGTTAAGTGTTATCATGGACCCTCAAAAACTGATACCTGCTCTTACTATTACTACTACTATTTTTATCATATTTTCTTTTTACTTCTTGTTGTAAATTGAATAATAAGTGAGTAAGTAAAGGAACAATAAACAAACACCTAGAAACACTTGTAAAGGAGACACTAGACATCTTGCAAGGAAGCTTCATTTCTTCGTTATCGTTTGTGATTTCAGTGTCCACAGAAAATTGGAATGAAGAGCAGTCATATCACATATCACTAGGAATATTTGTCTGTAGATTCAATCCAATCTGTTTGTTTGGGTATAGACTAAATATAAATAAAAAGGACACCAAATCAAGGAAGTTCTTTTAAGATAGCTCAAGCATTTAGTTCTTGCCTATTGTACCATCATATGTGTGAAAATATATGAATGGTATTGACTAATTCAAAGCAGATAACGGCACTCTTCCAAAGTTATAAAGCAGGTGAGATCAAGGTGTAAGATCATCAATAACAAAGCCATTTACTGAATGTTGAAAGTGGTATCTCTTTGGCTTCTTGAACATAGTTGCATTTTACTCATTTAACTCCCTTTGCACAAATATTTATGAATAAGATTCTGGTAGACATTTTTGGGAAATATAAAAAATTCAACTCAATTTTTGTTCAATTTGACCAGTATTTATTGAGCATCTTTCATGGATCAAGTACTGTGTTGGATGCAAAGGTTCTAAGGAAAAGCAAGACACAGACTAGATCTTTGAGGAAAGAGTACAAATAATTGTGGTTGCAACCATGAGGTATAGTGGTATTCTATTTGTACTGAAATGTGATTTTATTTGTATGTTAATAAATAAAGTTGCCTAGGGGTCAGAGCTATTAGCAAGCCATAGCGAAAGCCAGGGCGGTGGTGGTGCACGCCTTTAATCCCAGCACTTGGTAAGCAGAACTAGGTAGATCTCTGTGTGTTCAAGGATACAGCCAGCATTGGAGACACACGCCCTTAATCTCAATACCAACCATAGAAGACCTGGAGGTCTGTACAGACAGGCAGTGACGAGGCAGTCACGTAGTTGGGTTTACAACCAATGAGAAGGAAGAACAAGGACTCTTTATAAGACAAACGCACAGGAAGTAACTCCTTTTCGGAGAGGTCTCTTGGCGGGAGAGGCTAGCTGGCGGAAAGCGGTAAGGCTCTTAGCTCTGACCTCTTGGGCTTTTAACTTTACATTGGCTCTGTGTTTCTTACTTAATAAGACGGTTGGTTACATCTACAATGAGGCTTGCAGCAGGAGCTGCAGAAAGAAATGTAACAGAATACAATAGACCAAGTGATGGATTAAGAACAGAAATTGAGAAAACACTCAGCGAGGATGCTGACCAAATCTGTAGTATGCCAAGTGGACAAAAAGAATATGTTCACTTTCTTAATGATAGTATTTTGACTGGAATGAGATAAAATCTCTAGGTAATTTTGATTTTAGTTTCTCTGATGGCTAATGATATTAAATGCTTAAAAATATTTATTAGCCATTTGCATTTCTTTTGAGAACTCTGTTTGCTTCCTTCTTGCTAGCTGGTTTTCATAGTGCTTTAAGGTACAACACAAGTAGCTGAGAAAAAAAAGTCATTAACAGACTTACCCAGCTGTGAACCCTACAAGCTATGATATCAGCCTTCTAACCAAGATATGCCCACTGGTACAATAGCACAATGACTGCTACAGGAGTGACCAATCACTTTCTGATTGGATTTTAGGCCTGCTTCCACAGAACGTATTTATAGAAATAACTGTAAAGCTCATGGTTGAGAGGTCATATATCCCATTGGGGAAGGAGTCCTACTGATGTTTTACTAAATGGACATGGTGTCAAACTGTCTTTAAGCATATATGTTTATACCCATAGATTAGTGCTTATCTTAGCCTTGTCAGAGAAGTTTGTTTGCAGTGGGCAACAGTTAATGCAGAGACTCATAACTAGTCAAAGTGAAGAGACTAAGTGATTGTTGAATGCTCAGCCCTAAATGGGACATCTATATTCTCTCCACCAAAACTCAAGAAACATTATAGAGAAGGGGCTGAGAGAATTTAAGAACGAGAGGATGGGAAGAATACAGTGAAATACTTTTCACGGCTGTTGTACCCATGAACTCAGACCAACAATGGCTACCTGCAAGAGGCCTGCATGAAAATAGAACCATCGACATTCTGTCATGGATGGGGGAAGGGATCATCAGGCTTTACCCTTTCTCCAAGGAGTTATATGCAGTTAATGGTTGCTAGGGGAGGAGAGGTCATATTCCTCAGGTGTGTACTAGTAAGTTGCAGATACTCAAACAACTATTTCCCAACCTATGCTCATGCAGACAACCTTAATTAAATGAAGAGAGACACAGGCACGGAAGTAGGAAGGGCCTTGTTGAGAAGAAGAAAGGGTTTGGTGGGAGGGAAAAGGAGATAAGAGAGGATAATAAGTAATATATTCAAAGTAAATAATATACATAATCATGAAATTGTGAAAGAATATATTCTATGAATGAAATTTTCTCAGGCAAGCAGTGTACAGAACTATAATTAGTTCCACAGCACTGGAAGAGAGGGCAAGGAGGGAGGGACTTGGAATAAAGGAGATAAAGTCAGCAAGACAGATAAAAACAAGAATATGAAATCTTCAGCTTTCAACTATCCTGAGACATTGATTTTGTTAAATATAAACATTTTATTTTTTTAGATTATAATTTTTTTCCTCTTCTCTTTTTCCTTCCAAACTCACCCATGTGCCTACTTTTGCTCTCTTTCAAATTTATGACCTCTCTTTAATTATTGTTGCATGTGTGTGTTTGTGAATGTGTGTGTGTGTGTGTGTGTGTGTGTGTGTGTGTGTATTTCCCTAAATACATTCATACAACCTGCTCAATCTGTATAATGTTACTTGTGTGTATGTTTTCATGGCTGAGCTTTTAGTATTGAATAAGCAATTAGTGGCCTTCCCTAGAAAAGACTATTTCTCCCACTCACAGCATTCCTTAGTTGCCTGTAGTTCTCTGGTTAGGTTGAGGTCTGGTAAGTTTTTGCCCATCCATGTCTATTGGGGTCATCCTTATTCAGGTCATGTTTAGGCAATCACATGGATGAGATGTCATGGGTGTAGTTCCTGACATTCCTAGGAGACACAGTCTCACAGCAAACTCCCTGGTCCTCTGGCTCTTACAGTCTCTCTGCCCTGTCTTCTGCAATGATCCCTAAGACTTAGGCGAAGGAGTTGTGTTGTAGAAGGATCAGGTGGGCCTAGGCTCCACAAAATATAGCCAACTACCCCAGTCTGGTGAAGTCATGGACTTGAAGGAGAACTTACAACATCCACTTTACTAAGCCAACTTGGTGCTTTTTACGCAGTTTGTACTGGTAAGTCACTGGAGGTCTCTGTAATAAATTTGTATTTGGTAACTGTGGTGATATATTGTGTGCCCTAATAAATTTTCCTGAAGATCAGAGGACAGAACAAGTCACTAGATTAAACACAGAGGTCAGGCAGTGGTGGCACACACCTTTAATCCTAGCACTCAGGAGGCAGAGACCCATCTGGATCTCTGTGAGTTCAAAGCCACCATGGATTACATGAGATTGATTCAGTCTAGAAGAGAAACAGACACGCAGTGGTGGCACACACCTTGAATCCCAATACTTGTGAGTTTAGAAATTTGAGTTACAGATAACTGCAGAGAAGGTAAACTAAACAGCGACAAGACTACAGGCAGAGAGAACAGACAGAGAGCTACTAAAATAATCCAAAAACATGCAGATGAGAGAGGTGAGTCAATGTAATAAAGACCGGCAACAAAAGGATTACATTTTAAATATATTCAAGAGACAAAATTAACAATCATATTATCAATGTTTAAGGGGAAAGGAAAGTACAGTAAGAATGCTCTTTCAGCTTTCATCTACGTAGAGATTTGCAGTCAATAAAACAGGGAAGCATTAAAATGGGAAATGGTTTGGCAGATAAAGTACTTGCTGACAATACAGAAACTGAGTCTAGGTCCCAAGAAACAACATAAAGCCAGGTGCATGTGCTGACACCCTGCATATAATCCCAGCATTCTTTCTGGAGGTGAAGATGGCATCTCCCAACAAGATGGCTAGCCAGAGCTGATGAGCTCTGGGTTCAGGGAGAGATCCTATTTCAAAACACAAGGTAGAAAGCCATCAAGGAAGACACCTGATGTCAACCTAAGGCTTTTGACACACAAGCACACATGTGTGCATGTGAACCAGCCAATACACAATCTGCACACATATACATATGTGAAAAATATTAGAAACAAAAACAGCAGTTTTACCATATTCCAAAGGGAAAGAGTCCACAGTTCAATATGGTGTCCAGGGAGAAAGAATGAGGAATTTTTATAGGAAATGCTCTTTGAAGGAGGGCAGTTAGTTTTAGGAAAAAACACCACAGGAAAGGAAAGTTTGCTTTTTGCTTCACTTGACACTGCTGTAAATTTTAAGAAAGTACTCCAGTTTGGCCAGACCATAAATAATAGCAGATGCAGACATCCCCTGCTTGGAGCTCCCTTCTAGAGAACCTGTTGCTAGAAGCATGGCTGTCCGATGGGCCGTCTGTTGCTATACCTCTATATCCTCTACATTTCACTACCCCAACCTCTCCCTCTAAACCCAGCTTACTCCCAGGCAACAACTGAGCACAGAAGGGGCAGCAGAAGTAGGCCAGTTCCCCAATAGGGAATTTCTACTTAAAGACTCCCCAACAGCCTGCGCAAGACTTCCTCAGAACTGCACTGCAGCCCAAGCCTCTTCCCAATTCTCTTCCCATTGTATGTTCCTTTCATAAGTGTCTCCACCACCAGCTGGAGGCTCTTGCTGACCACTTTTGTTTTTCCCCTTTACTCTGCACAAATATTTCTCAAGACCAAACCTAATTCCCTTTTAGTATCTGTTACTCAAAATTCCCAAACTGATGCAGCAGTTTAAAGAAGTTTAGTAAGAAGAACAATTACAGAGAAAGGTAAATCTTCCTTCAGAGAGTCTCACACCTCAGCTACCCCAGGGACACAAATCTAGCTGGCCTTGAGGATTTTTCTGGGCTTACACAACCCAGCCTAGTGTTTAACAGCCCACATAGTCAGACACTTTATTCCTAACTTACCCACCTCCCTTGGGTCATATGTTCCATTCTAACTTCCAGAACATCTTTTACTAACATTTCATATAATTGAATTAAATTAGATTAAACTTCTCATAAAACTGAATTGAACTAAAAATAGTGAAAACTCTATCCATAAGAATTTTATTTTGAACAGAACGAATCCTCAACTTAAATAATCACAGTCTCTTCTTTGAGCCCCAGAGGCACAAGTAATTCGGGCAGACAACATAGTCTCCTCTTGAGTACAGCGGTCATCTCCCTCTCAGGAGAATTTGCCTTTCCTGCTGCTCACAGCTTCATCCAGCTGCCAGGAGAATATTTGGACAACACTGTCTGAAAGTCAACACATAGGAATTCTAGTCAAGGGAGGCAATCTGGCACAACAGCTCAGTGTGTAAGCTCCGTGCTCCTACACACTTGCATCTAAACAGTTCCGTTAGGTGCTCAACCTGAGTGACCAGAGGGATTGTTTGTTTTTTTCCTGTTTTAAACTCAGTCCCCTTTTTGTAAATTGAGTATACTAATAGAACCTGTTTCATGTTTGCTGAGAGGGTTAAATGAGCCAGGGTTGGTTATACATTTAGCACAGTTCCTGGCATGCAGTAAGGACTCTGTAACTGGAAATTATTTATTTATGTCATCATTGTTAGTGGGAGCATCTGCTCGGAAAGTGGACAGAGTTACTATTCCACACTTGGAGAAGCCAATGGTCATATAAAATGATCTGGCTTCTTTTTTGACGAGAAAGCTGAGAAGCTATGTAAGTGGCCACACATTAAGGCTCAGCCTTCACTCACAGCAGCAAAGGGGAAGCTGGCCTCTCTCTGAAAAGGGACAGACAGCTGGAAAAGGCCAAAGGCGGGATTACCAGAAGATTACAGCGGTCAGGGGAAAGCTGAAATAACTATTTTAACAGACGATTTGTGCTCCAATTACCATCTAAATGTTCATGGTAAATAAGGACCCATAAAAATACATCTGTAAACCCCCAACTTTAGTGACTGGAGCTTTCCATGGTTCATTAGCACATACTTCTTTGCCCAATTGTGATGTCACTTATCAGCACAGAATCTCCTTTCAAAGTCTGTTCCCCAGGAGTTGGAGCCAGCTCTTGTGAAGAAATCTTCCCAAGGGACTATCTTTCACACCATTCTGTCACCTCTTGCCATGTTCTTCTTTTAAGGTAAAGGTTGGTAACTAAAAATTAGTAGGTGACAACTCATGGGAAAGACTGGTGTGCTAGATGCAGCTGATCAGCTGTAAGAAAAGAGTGAAATATAGGGTATGTTCTATATCCTATCCTTGGGTTGGATACCACAAATCTAGAGTAAATATACTCTACATATACTTTAGACTTGTGGTATCCAACAGCATCACAATGTGAGTCACAAATGCAAATGATTATTTGTACTTTTAAATGTCTAATAACCAAAAGATGAAAACAAGTAAGATCAATTTTAATAATATAAATTCCTTAATTACAAAATATCTAAAACATTTCAACATGGAATCACTATAAAATTATTGATGAGATTTTAAAATCTTTAAACTGTTCCCAAATCCCATGTATACTTTAGACTTGCTACACACCTCAATTTAGGCCAACCAGTCAAATGTTTAATACACGCATGTTGCTATTAGTGGGTTCAAAATCAGATGCTATATTTCAGAGCACTGGACTGAAAATTAAGTCTCTTTTCGTTAGAATTGATTACCTCGGGTATTTTGTCACAGTAAAAGAAAGTTGGCAAGACAACTATTGACTGTGGCCTTCAACCTTGGACTATTAGACCTATGAGCTAAAAATAAAGCTTTTTAAAAATTTTTCCATCTGCAGTATTGGATTATATTCCACAGAAAAATGGATTAGAACAGTCTTTGCTCATATGTCATTTTCTCAATTTGGTGTTTCCGAGTACTCTAAAATCATACACACTCCCTGAAAATACAAAATTAAATTCCATTTCCCTAACTCCCCTTTTATTAATCTATAGTAATGATTTTTTATCATATTTTTAATTGAAATTACTGCAGATTCCCATGCAGTTGAAAGGAATAAAACAGTGAGGCCTCATATGCTCTTTAACCAGTTCCTCTCGGGATAATATCTTTTAAATTATAGTACAATATCATAACTAGAAAATTGACAGTGATACAGTATGGTACACGTGTATTTTCATCATCTCAAGGATGCTTCAGGTTCTGCTACTGTAGCCACACTCATTTACCTTCTATGCTCCCCACCTGAAATATCACCTTTGGAAACCACTAAAATGTTCTCCATTTCTATAATTTTGTAACTTCAAGGCAGCAGGATGGCTTCACAAGCCCTCATCCCTAGCTGAGGAGCTATTGATGGGTGACTTCTGAGGGAGGTAAAGAAAGCTTTCTTTATGCACGTGCCCCTGGTCAACTGACCATGCTATACTGGATGGCCACAATCCACGGGTATACAAGCAGCACAAACTGGAATCGATGGGGTAGGGGGAGGAAAAGAGGACATGAAGTTGTGTGTGGGGAGGGTCAATCTGGAAGGAGTTGAGGGGTCAATCTTGAGAAATAAGCTGAATATGATCAAAATACATTGTATGCATATATGAAACGATGAAGAATGAATAAAAATATATTTTTTAAAGAATGTCATGTAAGGGGGCCAACAAGATATCTGAGTAGAGTAAAGGTCCTTACTATCAAGCTTAATCATTGAGTTCAAGCCCCAGGACTTGCAGAATAAGAGAACAGATTCCAAAAATTGTTCTCTGACCTCCACAGATACACTGTTTCATGTGCACAGGTGAGCACGCGTACACACGAGCACGTGCACATACACACACACACACACACACACACACACACACACACACGCTAAATAATAAATATTCCCTCATTAAAGTTTTAATGTCTGTGGGACTTGAGTGGCACTCTATTTATTCTAATATATAATTTGTATATGTAAAATTTTCATTTCTGTATTGCTAATTTATCAATTTATTGCCTTTTTATTTATTGATATATATTAGGACATATATATATATATATATACATACATACATATGTCTTCCATTTTGTTTTCCATTATTTGTCCTATTTCTTATTCTTCTGTTTTATTATGACTCTTTTGTGTTAAACAATTTTTAGGATTCTATTTTATCTATAGTGTTTTAAAGCACAGATATGATATCTCTCCACACAGGTTTTTAGTGGTTGTTCTAGGTATTACTTATATCATACATACGCAACTTATGTCAGTCATCATCTTACCAACCAATAAAAGAAATGTCTCTTCTCTTTATAAATCTTTACCATCCTCTACTGTAACTGTTTAAAATATTTTCTCTAACTACATTTAGAACCACATCAGACTTGTAATACATTTTGCTTCAACTGTCAAACATAGTTTTAAGACTTCAGAGAAGAAAAGCCTATTGTGTTTACTCATATTTTGTTCACATTATTCTCCATTCTTAATGTTTCAAGTTCCACTTTTCATATTTTGGTATATTTAGAGAATTTCCCTAGCCATTGTTCTAGAATAAGTCTACTAGTGATACACTGTTTTCATTTTCCTTAGTCTAAGAATGTCATAATTACTTCTTTATTCCTAAACTGTGTTTTCATGGATAGGATAGGATTCTGGGGTGACAGTTCTTTTCATTCAGTACTTGAAAAACATTATGCCTCTTCCTTCTGACCTTTGTGGTTTCTAATGAAATCTGCTGTTGTTTGAATTGTTCTTCTTTGTAGGTAAAGAATCACTTTCTTTGGTTGCTTTTAACTTTTTTCTTTGTTTTTAATTTTCAGAAGTTTAATTATGTTATGTCTTGCTATGGATGCATTTAGACTAGTTCTGTTTAAAGTTCACTCAGCTTCTTTAATCAATAGGTTCACATCCCTTATCAAGTCTTTACCTATTACAAACTTCAAGTGCTTTATCATCATTGTTTCTCTCCTATATTCTAGTGACAGGAATATTAGCTTAACTTTCTTGCTGTAGTTACACTTTCCAGGGCTGCCTTCTCTTCCTTCTCTTTCTAGCCTTCATACTTCTATTCATTCTACTTGCTCTCTTTTTAGATTACTTTTTATCATTATATCCTAGCTCAATGTTTCTTTCCTCTGTTTCCTAGTTTTTCTCTGAAATATGCACACTGAGCTTTTTCATGGTGCTCTTAAGCATATGCACTGAGCATATGCATATGTGTGTGTGTGCACATGGGCTGTTTCCATTTGGAACTTTCTATTTTTTCTTTGTTTAAAATCTATTCATAATTTCATAATGAAGTATTTCTTTCATGATTTGATTACTTTAAAATTTTTGGTTGAGTATATAGATTCAGATCTATACTTCTAACTCTTTGGGAGGATCACTTGAATCCATGAGTTCTATACCAGCCTGGCCAACAAAGTAAGTCTCCATCTCAGAAAAAGTAAATTATTAGCTGGGGTATAACTCAGTAGCATAGTGCTTACCTACCATGTGTGGGGGCCCAAGTTAAATCTCAATCCCTACAAAAGGTAAATAAAATTTTTTTAAAAATGTGACAGATAATCCTAATATTTCTTTCATCTTCGTTTATTCTCTATTAATTATCTTTTTATCCAGTTTGAGATATTTCTGGTTGATATATTTTTTTACTGAAACATGGATATTTTCATGTTATTATGAAACTGCATATTATTTAAACCTCTGGGGCTTTGTTGTTGTTGGTTGGTTTATTGGTCCATTTGTTTTTTGAGATAGTGTCTATTGTCCAGGGTGGTCTTGACCTCTTAGGCACAATCCATCTTCCAGCCTCAGTTTCCCACTTTGCTGAGATGCAAAGTATGTGCCATCTTTGTGTAACTGTATTTTGGGACATTGATCACTGGGGCTGGGGAGTTGCTGATTCATTGCCACCAGGTGCAGGTAAAAGTTCATGTTGCCCACTCAGCCTTCACTGATGACCAAGAGATATGGTGATACTTTATTTGTGCTGAAATGTGATTTTATTTGTATGTTAATAAAGTTGCCTGGGGATTAGAGCTAAGAGCAAGCCATTAAGCAGAAGTCTGGTAGTGGTAGCACACACCCTTAATCCAATCACATGGCAGGCAGAATCTCTGTGTGTTCAAGGACACAGCCAAGCGGTGACCCAAAACTTTAATCTCAGTACGAACCATAGAGACCTGGAGGTCTGTATAGACAGGCAGGAAGTCATGTGGTTGGTTTTAGAACCAATGAGAAGGCAGAACGGGAAGGCAATAAAAAGACAGGGCACAGGAAGAAGGACTCTCTCTCAGGGGAAGCACAGCAGCGAGTGGTAAGATAAGGTGGTCTTAGCTCTTGGCTACTGCTCGATCTCTGGGCTTTTAACTCTTTATTTGGCTCTGTGTTTCTTATTTAATAAGACCGTTTAGAATTACATCTACAAAGGGAGGCTCTTTTCCTACAATCTCTGGATAGTAGAAAAGGTGCTGTTCTCTTGTTATTACTGAGGGGTATAAGTTAACAGTGCAGTGAAAGGGATGAACCCACATTGTTAGCCCACAGTGGAAGAGTGTTAGGTCTCCCTACTTAGATATTATCCTGGTGGGGAACCACAGCAGAGTGTGGTGGTATTTTATTCCCCAAAATATTGTGCAACCTAATAAACTTATCTGGGGTCAGAGACAGAACAGCCACTAGATACAAAGGTTAGAAAATGGTGGCACTCACACCTTTAATCCTAGCATTCCAGAGGCAGAAATCCCTCTGGATCTCTGTGAGTTCAAGGCCACATTGGAAACGGCCAGGCACGGTGACTCACACCTTTAATCCCAGAAAGTGAGCCTTTAATCCCAGGGAGTGGTGGTAGAAGGCAGAAACGTATATAAGGCGTGAGGACCAGAAACTAGAAGCTTTTAGCATTTGGCTGGTTAAGCATTTTGGCCTGGTTAAGCATTTGGCTGGTTAAGCTTTCAGGCTTCTAGCAGCAGTTCAGCTGAGAACCATTCTGGATGAGGACTCAGAGGCCTCCAGTCTGAGGAAACAAGACCAGCTGAGGACCCGGCGAGGTGAGGTAGCTGTGGCTTGTTATGGTTCTCTAATTTTCCAGTTCACCCCAATACCTGGCTCAGGTTTGATTTTATTAATAAGAACTTTTTGTTTGTTTGTTTGTTTGTTTTTTTTCGAGACAGGGTTTCTCTGTATAGCTTTGCGCCTTTCCTGGAGCTCACTTGGTAGCCCAGGCTGTCCTCAAACTCACAGAGATGCGCCTGGCTCTGCCTCCTCAGTGCTGGGATTAAAGGCGTGCGCCACCAACGCCCGGCTTAATAAGAACTTTTAAGATTCATGCTATAGCAGAGCCTCATGAAAGTAAAAGCATAGACTCCCCACTTTGGCCTTTGTTAGTATGAGAGGTAGGACACAATATTTCTGTGATGGTGGTTGGTAAAGAGTGATTTTTGTGAAAAGTTTTCTGTCAAGCTAGGTTAGGCCTTTATTGTCCCTCTGGCAAAGAAAAAAAATTGATTTAGTTTGAGCTATGTGGTCTGTTATTCATTGGTACTTCCAGATTGCAAGCTTCTTAATCTTCCAATAAAAAACAGAGAAAGCAAAAGGGAAAATCCAGGGAACTTACCTGGTACCATTCCTTGAGTTTTCTTATATTCGTATTAGATACATAATAGCCAAGGTTTTTTGTTGTACTTAGCAAGAATAAAAGGGAAAACTATGTGTACTCTATCTTCTTGGAAGTAGAAGACCATTACCTTTCAAAATACTCTGTTCAGTTACAATATTTATTGTTTATCTTCTGCTGCTAGAAAATGAGGCTCCAAATGACATGCTTTTAGGTCTGGTGGAATGGCTCAATGGAAAAGTGTTTACTGCACAAACATGAGAAACTGAGTTCAGACCCCTGGCTCCCTTGTAAAATCCTGCATCAGAGTTATACACATCTATAACCCTATTGTCACCAGAGATGTATGGTAGAAACATTTTATGTCAACCTCTAACCTCCATTTGTGCACACATACTTAAATACATATATTTAACACACACACACACACACACACACACACACACACACAC
>CABHPR010139718.1:0-11388 GCA_902168415.1 Peromyscus melanophrys
CACGGGCCCTCTCGCCAGGCTTTCTCTAGTATCTTGAAAGTGGTAGGTGCTCAAAGATGTTAGTGATGGTGATGATGCTCTGTTTTCACATACACATTCACATTCTGAAAGATGCTTTTACACCTGACCACCAGATTAGCCTCTGTATCTACTGAATTGTCGCACGATGATATAGAGACACTGAGTTTAGCTGTTAGAACAGTTCTGCTTGGGAACAAGTATTTGAGAAACACCGGGAGAAAGGCCACTCATTTTCAGAGATACTTGGCTGAGGTAATGATATTTCAAAACATGTTCACCTAGAACACCATGTCTAAATGTTAAAATAAATCTTTTACTTTCTCAAATACTAAATATATCTACATTACATAAAGTACAGAATATTTTTAATCTACAGCCTCAATATAGATGGTAATCGTAAAGACTTAAATTGTCCCATCTCATCAATTCTAGAATGCAGAACGCATTTGTGTTTAACTATGTTCTGGTGTCTGACAATTGTCACTGAGGTCTGGTTGTCACAGAAGAGATTTCTGATCGCTTTGTCAGCCATGGGAAGGAACCACCAACCCGAGACTAAGCTGAGTGAAAGGCCCTGCTTGAAGTTCCTTGGGTAATGCTGCTAGTGTGTCTTCAAACTGAAAGCTAGTTTTAAACACTGGTTTGTAATCCAAATCCTTAGTTGAGATTTTTCTTCCCTCCCGCTAGTGACAAAGTTGAAACAGGAAGTTTTCTTATCTAGCCCTCTTTGTAGGTGGCTGCTTTTATATGGCCACACCAGAGCGGAAGTGTAATGTAATGGCTTGTCTTAAATAGATATTTATTAGATGTTTTCTTTCTGTGTTTGCTTGTTGACAGTATGCTCTGTGTTCTGTTTGTTTTCTTTTCCCCTTTCCGTCAGATCATGAACATTTTGGTATCCTATAAAGGGAAGCTTCATGCATTATTTTTGTGGCTAGTGTTATGTGAGAGTCGGATAATTTATATCACCATCTGCCATTGTTGGAGAGTACAGCTCTTCCCCTTCTGTTGTGTCTGAAGTTTTGACTGAATTTCACACTTACTGTAAAGCTCTGTAACCTTCAGCCCTGTGCACAAACTGGGAGAGAAGTGAGAAAGAGAGCTGTCTCTCAAACTCATACCCCAGCAGGAAAAGCAGCTCTCAGGCAATAAATAAGATGTGGGATGAGGGCAGACAGTCAGCCATCAGGCTGCCGACGTGCTGACTGCTAGAGGTGGCTGACTGGGTTCAAATGCATTCTTTTCTTTTAAAGGTCTTGATTGTTATATATTTGTGTTTTGTGATTGAATCTTTTTTTTTTTTTTTCAAAATACATGCTAGAAATTTGTGTTTCCTCTTTGGAACATGTCTGTCCATTTAATGTCTCAATCTTACCCAGTCTTGTTATGATCTGAGACTTAACATTTTCCCATTGAATAGCTAATATTTGTGTATACTTATGGAATTATTCCTTTAATTCCCATGAGTTGTAATTCCCTTATAGTACAATGCTAAATTACTATATTTGCTGATCATACATTTCTAGCCATTGTCTATTTTACATTCCAACCACACCCATGGGAGGCCCTGGAAGGTCTTGGCATAAGAATATCATGATTCTATTTACTCTTTAGAGAGAGTCCATTAACTGTTAGATACAGAGTAGAGTAGGTGAAGCAAGGGTAAATTCACTGGATCCCTATTATAAGCCTGAAGTCTTCAGAGATGGGAGGTGGGAGAGGAGGGGTAGACATGGGATTTCAGAGAAACCGAGTAGTAGTACTCACATAGTTCTTTCCTGAGATGTGAAAACAATGCAGAAGGAGGGTTTGAGACAGAGGCTCAGAACACATCAAGAGGAGCCTATTCAGTAGGCAGAGCAAGCTGTGATAAGATCAATGAAAATGGAAGTTCAAGAAAGAAGATTGTGAGGTCGTTATAAGTCTCAGGGCTAGTTGGCTGTAGACAGCATCTCCAGCAAAGGCACTCCATGCAAGCGAGTGCAGACCAGTTTTATGGGACGGAGCCCACCGAACTCCATATTTACAGTTCATATGGACAGAAGTCATTCCAGCACTTTATGGGCCAGATTTTAAGATATGCGTGCAATTATTTATTTGGTTACAGGTAATTTAATATTATTTCAAACATTTTAATAAGTAGATAGTCACAGTAAAAGATCAATCTGTCTGGGAGACAGCTTAGACAGTAAAGTGCTTGCTTTTTAAGCATGGGAAGCTGAGTTTGATTTCTAGAATGCACATTTAAAAACCCAGGCACAGTGGCACACTGTTGTAATCCTGGCATTGGATTGAGAACCTGCCTCTGCCCCCAAGACCAGTGAGAGACCCTGTCTCCAAAGCAAAAAAAGAAAAAAAAAGAAGGAAAAGAAAGTCAAATGATGCTTGGTAAATGACACTCTTATCCTCTGTCATCTACAGGTACCCCCACACATACACACACACGTGTACCTGCACACACAAGAACAAACATATACACATGAGCAAAACAATCACACTGCCCGAGAGATGTAGTGAGCAGCAGTTGCCGTCTCTAGCTCCCCACTTCCATCCTCTCCTTAGAGAAAACGACTTTGCACAGTTTCTGAGTTTTCAGAGCTTCTGGGGGCTAACCCTGTGAAGAGGTGTTAATTCTTCTTTATCATCATCTTCAAACACTCATAAAATGCTTTCTAATGCAGGTGTGGTGGTGCATGTCTGCAATCTCAGCATTCAAGAAAGAGGGCAAGAGAATTAAGAGTTCAAGGCCAGCCTCAGCTACCTAGAGGATGAAGGCCAGGCTGGTTGGTCTATATGAGATAATTTCTTGAAAAAACAAAACCAGGGGCTGGAGAGCTGGCTCAGAGGCTAAGAGCACTGGCTGCTCTTCCAGAGGACCTGGGTTCAATTGCCAACCACATGGTGCTCACACCTATCTATAATGAGATCTGGTGCCCTCTTCTGGCCTGCAGGCATACACGCAGGCAGAACACTGTATACATAATAAATAAATCTAAAAAAAAAAAAAGAAAAAGAAAGGAAGAAAGAAAGAAAGAAAGAAAGAAAGAAAGAAAGAAAGAAAGAAAGAAAAGAAAAGAAAAGAAAACTAATTCAAACCAAAAGTGGAGGTGGGGAGGTGGGGAGGTGGGGAGGTTACAAAAATAAAACATCAGTGTAGTGACTTTGCAACAGCACCAGACTGGGAAGCACAGAGAAGTGGCCTTGAGTATTTGATCAAGACTTCTACCACCTGTCCTTGGGTCATAAACGAGATATAAGTCTAACAATCACAAAACTTTTCCATACCTACTGACTTATTCCAAGTTAAAAAAAAAAAGTCTGTCTGGATGCCTGCGTGCTAGTGTGTACAGGTATATGCAAAGATGTATATATCCATATAGAAAGTGAGCCAGGAGGTGTAGAGCTCTCATCTCTGGCTACGGTGCTAGCTGAGGTGTAGGTAACATTACTTGATGTAATTTTAGGGAAATTGGAAATTCTCGCAGCTAACAGAAATGACCAGGTGAGTGATGACAAGGAATATCTGCTCCTTAGAGTACGGGCAGGATATCAAGGATATCTAAATTATTGTGCACCACTTTATAAATCTGTTCCTGTTCTAGGAATACTCACTCTGCCTCTACCTCAATTTTAATAATAGTAATTTTAATGAATAGCCTCTCATTCTAGCCAAGGGGGAAACTGTGGCAAGAGAAGCAATGCATTAGCATCTGCTTGATGCATTCACTAGTTATATTTCTGTAGATTGCAAAATGATGGATTAGCCTAGAGATTTTTATTATTGGCGCCAAAGTATTCATGAAATGACATGAAATCATTGATTTGGTTTCAAGTACCCTAGCACCCACCTCAAAAGATTTGAAGATACAAAGGTAACTAAGTTATAAAACTGTTATAAAGTTTGGAGCTAGGTTGTAATATAGTTGTACTATACTATCTTCCCTGATGTGGAGATGTTTGATCATTTTCATAAGAAAAATTCAAATGGGGTAGAGAGTTTGTGAGAGCATTTGTTGCTCTTCCAGAGGACCCAGGTTTGTTTCCCAGCTCCCATATGGTGGCTAACAACCATCTGTAACTCCATTTCCAGGGATCTGACACCCTCTTCTGGGCACCAAACATTTGAATGTGGTACATATACATACACGAAGGCAAAACACTCATACACACAAAATAAATCTAAAAGAAAGACATTTAAACGAAAGTATTAGTAGGAAGCCAGACATTCCAGTGCTTTCCAGTGGGGCAGTCCCATCAAATATAGCATAATCTAACATCACAACTTGGGTTATCTTAGTGACAGGATTAGTTTAGTTTGAAATAATGTGCAAAATCTCACTTTGGCCTATTGAGGTTTGTTTTTACCATTCTCTCTCCAGACCCAGGGACCATCAGCCTTTATGACCTTCCTTGGAGTGACAAGAGTCTCATCTTCTAATGCAGTGGTTCTCAACCTGCAGGTTGAGACCTCTTTGGGGGTTAAAGACCCTTTCACAGGGGTCACCTAAGACCACCCTGAATAGCAGATATTTAACATTATGATTCATAACAGTAGCAAAATTACAGATATGAAGTGGCAACAAGGATAATTTCCTGGTTGGGGGTCACCACAACATGAGGAACTGTACTAAGGTTGAGAACACTGCTCTCATGTATCTCACCTTCCAGGCTATAATTTTATACTTTCACTTAAGAAGAGCCTGTCCTAAAGGGGAATACAGGTTTCATGCCTTGCAACATCACTTCCAGCAGGCAGATCTTCCAGCCTCTGCTTTCCCTAAGGCCCTGGAACCAGAGTGGATCCTCCTTATCACTTGGTATTGTGTTTTTACAAGAGACAAACTCCCCCCAGGCAAGAGGCTTGGGGATTTGAATGCAACCTGACATACAAGGTTAGATTCTTTCCTACACATCTCACTTCTGTGATCTTTGGTTTTCGCTGGGCAGAAATTTCTATTACAGTTTTTTTTTTTTTTAAAAAAAAGTGACTATTTTAAACAAAACTAAGATATATTATTTCCCCAAATCCATCCAAAAATGATTGAACATCTATTGTGAATCAGGCATTAAAGGAAAAACGTCCTTTTGCTCCTACTGACACAGATAATGTGGGGCCCCTGTTAACAAATTATCCTGGTTATTATGGGATGTCCGGGATGGATGCACTGAAGCAGAGCTGGAATTTTCCATAGTGTAGAGACTAAGAATGGAGAACAGAGTATAACATGACAACGAAAGTGGTGAGGCTCCAGGCCAGAGGCAAGACTGGGTCATCAGAATCTGCAGCTGCTCAGTTCTCATTGGCTTTTCCACCCCAGAATATCATCTAACGGACAATTGGTGGAAAAGAGTGTGGCGCTAGATTCTAATAGAATCGCCATTGGCAACCCAAGATCTAAACACAGTTCCGCCCCAGGCAATCAATATAGTTATAAATGGTTTATTATATTTGTAGTTGAGAAGTCTAACGGGGGAGAGGGAAGGCAGGGCACAGTGGTCACCAATGATCATCTGATCTACCTGGGAAACTCCCACCCAACCAGCTGCTATGCCCCGCCTCCAGGTCCAAGATAACACTCGGCGTTTTATGTCAGGCTCCATTCTGTTGGGAGCAAAGCCAACACTAGCTGCCCTGGAGAAGAAGTGGCAAGTCACGTGATGTGAAGATACGCGGAGACCGTGGAAGAAGAACTGTATCACCTGACTCACTGGCTTGTAACCAAGAGCCTTACTCCCGGGCTCAGAATTTCTGTTGATGGTAAATTCTTTATTGGTAACCTGTGCCTTCCTTTCCCTTGGATGGCTTTTTATTGCCACTTATGGAATGCTGAGCCTCTGACAAAGGTGGGCACTGAGTTTCCACGTGCTGAGAGGACTATTTCGCTGCCTGTTCAAGTACCTGGAATAGTGTGGGTGGGTGGGAGGGGGTGGGGAAGATAAAGGAAACATCATTAGTGGGCCACCTGCCAAATCGCTGGCTCGTGGGGAAGCCTTCAGCTGAGGACTTGCTTTCGCATTCCCCGGCTTTCAGTTAGGTTGCCCTCTCGGTGAGTTCTTGCTGGAGATGGGGAAGGAGTGAGTGGGAGAGGAGCGGCCTGTGAAGGGGCCAGTGGAGGGAGACAGTGGAAGAGGAATGGGAAGCAGTCGGAAAGCCAAGCCTCCGGCCCGGGGGAAGTACAATTTGTTTCAAACTCTTTAAGCTGCCTTGGTCCTCAGTCTCTATGTCTCCTCTCTTGCTCTCTTCATGTTAGGCCCCTCCAGAGTCACTTTAAAGGTGGCTTTCACACAGATGGCCCCTATAGTATCAGGGAGGCTTCCCTTTTTCTCTATCTCTTTCATCTCATAATATATGTGTACACCTTGTGTAGTGATTATCATAATCAAATTAACGTGTCCCTCACCACTCTAACTGGAATTAGATTCCCCGAACTTGTTTACCTTATAACTAAATGCTGGCCTCCTTTGACCAACTTGTCCCCGATCCCTGGAGACCATTGCTCTACTCTCTGCTTCCAAGAGTTCACTTCTTCCGGCCTCGACATATCAGTGAGATCACACAGCATTTGCTTCGTACTAATCTAATAGCACGATGTCTTCCAGGGTCACCCATGCTGTCAGAATGGCAGGATCGCTTTTGTTTGTAGCCAAACGGCATTCCTTTAGATCTGTGTGCCGGTTCAGAAACTCCAGCCATCCACTGATGGCATGCGCCATTTCCACACCCTAGCTGTTGTAGTGAACATGGGGATGTGGAAACCTCTTTGAGATGCTGGTTTCATTTCCTTTGGGGATAACTGCACTGAAAAACAATTGTGGGATCATTTGATTTTTTTTTTTCCCCAAAGAAGAGACTTCAGAGAAGGAAATTAAATAATTGAAAATATCTAAAAAAAAAAAAGACATTCTATGAAATATGGCAATTTTCGGCTCAAATAACTGTATTTTAAAAATTATTACCATTCCCTTCCAGGCATTGCTGTTCTTTCTAAACCTTGTCAGCTCAAAAATTTGCTCAATCTCCTGATAGCTTTAATTGCTCCCAGTTGGTGGGAAGGGATGATGTTTGAATTAAGGAAGGTGTGCCTGGCAAAGGTACAAGGGGGGACCCCACTGAGGATATGAACATCAGGCAAGACATGCCAAAGCTTGTGCAAGGGTCATCAGGGTGTGTAAGCGATGCCTGATCTTAACCGCCTGCTGCTGGTGGTCGCGAGATGAGTGTGGCGTGAAGGCAGTAGAGATTGGTCCTTATGGTGGCAGATGTGAAAGAGTGGGAAATAATTCCCTTCTGATAGTGAACTTGCTCCCCAATTGGCTAATGGACATCTTTCCGTAAATTAAAGGAAGCCAACCACCTTACTGGTATTTCACAGCAACTGCCCACTGGGAGACTCTGTGGGGATATCAGGAAAGTTCTTACAGGGATTAGATGTAATTGCTTGGAGAGGTGCTGGAGATTTCTTTAATCAGAATGGAAATGAGGATATGCTGAGGCCTTAGAAGTGTGGTACTTAAGGGAGAAGCTTTGCAGTGTGTCTCTCAGCTGTTGGCGGGTAGAGGGAAGGGCAGGCTAAAGTTGTGGATCCTTGGTGTTTTCCCTCCTTCCTGTCTGTAGATTCTCAGTGTTCCCTTCTCAGAGACCTCCTTGCCTGCACTGTAAGGTCCTTCACTGAGATGGCTGACAGAAGGGTTGATGAAGAAAGGCTGAATAAGAAATTAAATTTCTCCTTTTGTGAAGAAGATACTGAGAATGGAGGGCAAATGACAACACACGGCACCAGAGAGGCCCAGAGCCAGAAGCCTAAGACCGATGAGGATGAGGACTTGGAGGATCCCAAGTCTCCTCCCAGAGATGAACTTTATCCTCATAACAGAAACATGGAAAGCCCAGGTCCTATGCTGTGGAGTCCAGCTTTATCCCTTCCTAAATGTCCAGAGACGCCAGTACCATACGGCAAGAGCCAGGGGCCAGTCGCCGACAACCCCTCCACTCCCAAAGTGAGTAAACCATGGAGAGAGGAGGGACCAGGTCTCTGAGATCTGTTCGCCTATGGGGCTACTGATCAGAGAGGAGGGTTTGGTCATTTGCATCTATGCAATGAGCTTGCCTCGCAGACCAGATACATCTTCAGTTACCTGTTTCTTAGTGGAAATGGAGGTGAGTGTAAAGTTACCAGGAAATAGAATGAAATGTCTAGCTGCTTTGTTTCCCTCAACCAGTAACTATTTGGTATTGGCTACACAAACATCTTAGTTGAAAAGATCTTAGTTAAGGAATATTGGAACTGGAAGAGATGTAGAGGTCCACAGCCATCCTGTGTACTTTGCTTTGTACACAGTTTCTAAGAGATGAACTGTCTTACCTCAACCTCTGTCAGAGACAAGACTGGATGCTTCATTTTTTGACTTAGTCTATTTCCCTTCCCATTATGCCAGTTGACTGTATTTCTGGGTAATTGTTTACCAATATTTTCTAATACAGGAATGTTCATGTTCCCCATCTCCACATACTCCTATCTGCTGCTGTTGACCTTTCCAGCACAGAGTCCCCTCTGCTTTGGGCTTAGAGCAGTATTGGAACCTCTGTTGTACTTGGGAATAGCAGAACGTGTTTAAGAATTGAAAGCGGCAGCAAGTAAGCAATGGTTGCTTCGAGTTCACATACTCTTTTGTTTACACTGCGTTACACTGCTCGTTTATTAAAGCCGGGCCTTGGGGATGGTTACATCTAGTAGATTCTGATGACACGGTATGTGATTCCCTAGGCTGAATATTAGCTCTGCTCCCTGGCAGCTCAGCTTGAGGTACTTAAGATCATTATAACGTGTGCGACCCTGCTTGCAGCACAGCCACTGTCAGCGGGTCTCTGTGGTGCCTGCTGAGGGCCGGAGTGTGTCTAACAGGAAACACTAGGCTTCTGTTCAACTGCAGACAATCACATATGTTCTGGTGTCCATCAGAAGATGGTTCAGTGTTCCAGTACCGACCAACTGACTATCTGTTTTCTTCTTCTTGAGGACCCAAAAAATCTCTGTTTTTCAAACAGTTCATCAGGACATGGGACGAGTGATATTTTGAGAGTTCTCTGTGAAGAATGACTCTCAGTGGGATGATTAGGAGAGAAGGAAAGGTGAAGGAAGCAAATGAATAGCCATGGTAGTTGGTGTTGTCTCAACAGATGATGGAGGATGGGCTTTGTGCAGGAATATGCAGACAAGACAGTGTGGTGAGCATACATATGTCTTTCATTCATTACATTATCCACAATGTGCTCTGTTGTTAGCAGACCCTCTGCTAGAAGATACCATTTACTTTCTGTAACAAGTGCCCCCCCAATTAACAATCAACTGAAGCAGAAATAAATGTTCAGATAATGTGAAGAATGGCAGAGTATGAGGAGCAGAAATTGGGAATTTAAGTTCAAAACAGTGGGGGCAGCTTTCTAAAGGAAGTACTGTCTGAGAAAGACTTAGATAATGAACTGGAGTTAGCCAAGTAAAGAGGGGCAAAGAGACCTCCCCAAGCAAAGGACAAGACATCCACTGAGTAACAGAGGGGGAAGGAAAACTATTTGTTATTAGGTGGGACAGGAGTCTCTGTGTAAGAGAGACCCAGAGAATGAGGAGAGATGGGTAGGTGGAAGAGAGATGAACATTCTGTCCTAAAAGTGTTGACTACTTATCCAATGGCTTTGAGTAGGGGTATTTTTTAAAAGTCATGCTTCATGTACAAAGTGGACTAGACCAGAGAAAAGTCTTGACACAGAATTATTCACAAGGATTCTGTTGAGAGCAGAAAAAGGCCAGAATTATGACAGGGGTGAACAGGACTTAAGTTGAGAGATGTTCAGGAACTAGCAATAAATTGATGGGGGTGTTGCATGGAAAAGAGAGATCGAAGATGATGGTGAGGCTTCTTGCTTGATTGAATAGGTAGAGCCTGGAATCAAGATGGGAGACACTGAGGATATATGAGTTGGGGGAATAAAACAGATATGTGGAATGCATAATTGGCTAAATGGGGCATGGGAAAACAACTGAAGCCAGAGATCCCTGTTTGGCTATACATGGCATTTAGGAAACCAGTGAAGCCATGAGTGGGGATCAGGTCATGTGACTTGAGTGCTGCTATGAGAAGAGAAGTGTTACTGATCTTGGATCACGCCAAGATGAAGAGCAGGTATAGAACAGAGCATGAAAAGGTAGGTGGAAATACAACAGGGAAAATAACTACTTCCACTACAATACATTTGAATCAGGATGAGAATAGATCAGGTTACCAACTAGTGATGCTTTGCTGAAGACACTTCTCCTGAAACACAGGAAAGCAGGGTAGGCATGTTCTGCTTTTCCTACGAGGTGCAAGCAGAAATCGTGGGACACTAACTTCCTTCTCCATGAGGGATTCCTAGCAGGACCACTGGAGGACAGGAAAGCATCTTTAGGCAGTAGTAAGATTGCTGCAGCTAATTACATTAAACACAAGCTGATGGTGATTCCACTGCAACATCATAGATTCAAGACTCAGGCTTAGCTTGTCTCTGAGTTAGCAACTTCCAAATACAGGAGGTTGCCTTCTTCCCTTCTTCAGAAGTCAAGTAGCTATCTTGCACATCTCCCTCAATCAACCATACAGAGTTGTCCCTAGACATTCATCTATACTCTGGAGTACACATGCCCTTTCTATCTGCTTTTCAATCTGCTCTACTTCCAGGCAAAGCTTTCTTTCATAATGGATATTAATACCTTTCCCTATATCACAAGAGGAGATCACAAATCCTATTGGCTTTCATATTTCCAGACTAGAAATTCTAGTGTCATCTGCCATAGTATGAATTTTTCCATGTTTTTAATCTGAAAATTTCATAGGCTCTTTTTATTTTCCTTAAAATATGGCCAAAGAATTATATGCAGCTTTGCAGATTTGGACACTCTCCATTTCATATGTGAAAGATGCATTTTACTTGACATTATAAAACAAACATTCCTCTGGAGAATGATCTAGTATAATTCTGAGTTATTTCCAATATCACACTGGTAATGGAGACATAGCATTATGTTCTATAGTTTTCCTTATTTTGAAACTATAGTCCCTTTTCATGATAAACGCATCAGAAAACAATAACATTTTTCAGTGTGGGTTTTGAATATGGTTGTAGGATTATTCACTCTGGGAACTCTAAGATACATGCAAGACCCTTATAAAAAAAGAAATCCTTGAATATGCCAATGGCCTATTTTCTTCACCTACAAAAATTGTGCTAATATGTATGTTCCATAATATCTTTCATTTCTGCTTATGTCAATCAATTATTTATTTATTTATTTATTTATTTATTTATTTATTTATTTATTTATTTATTTATTT